>WJQU01002995.1:0-52093 GCA_029228625.1 Pseudolycoriella hygida
GTTTTTGGATGGCCTCCTAATATTTTTAAGGTGAAAAGTGCCCATTATGATATGGTGCTAGTCAGTCTGCAATACTTGCCACAACTGTAACTCCACATCTGTCGTACAATGCAAAAAAAACTTGCGATGAAAGTGAGAAAAATTTTGTATGGACTTTTTCATACGAAATATTTTCTCTCTTTCATCGCAAGGGTTTTATGCGTTGCACGGCAGACATACATACAACTGTGGTAGATGCAGTGGCAAAATAAATGACCCAATCCAAGTTGCATATAGGTGGCAATGGCAGATTGCACCGTTAATGCATCAGTAGCTTGTGTCAGCGCACAACACGGGGGTGACAGTACATTGTCGAAAATTTAACCTGCAAATTTCACGTTGCATCCAACTTCGTATGTAAACAATGTTATTGTATTATATTTTGGGAACAATACACATGAATAGATTATTCGTATTGTAACTAACTTCGGGCTGAATAGCAAGTGCTATTCAAAGTGATGTTGGTTGCAGTCCGAATATTCTATTCATTCAATTGTTCCAAAAATACAATACAATGACATTGTTTACATATGAAGTTGGATGCGATGTGAGATTTACAGGTTAAGATTTCAACAATGGACTGTCACCCCCCTGATGCATAACGATTTTCATGGCACGATGTACTTGCTTTACAGCTTCAGCATCGTGTCATGAAAATCGTTATATTTTGACATAAGCCTTTAACGTTCTAAAGACATGGATTTGTTATGCCAAAATAAATATAAATAAATGCCGTTCCCCCAATTTTCTAATAAGGATCGGAGTAAGTCGACCCACACCTGACCCACAGTTGCAGAAGTCACATAAATCGTTTTTCTGTGCGTTCTAAAACTGTGGGTCAGGCGTGGGTCGACCTACTCCGATCCTTATTTTCGAATGATAGAATCCGTTGCATCCATTGAAGTATTAGTTTATAGTTTCGGTAGACGTCAAATCAGGTCAGTAACAACCAAAAAACTTTTTTACACCGACCTCAACACATTCCAAAATATTTCAACTGAGCCAAATAAAACAAAACCAAATATCAGAATAAGATCTATTTAAACGAACTTACGGATTAATTCTCGCAATGATCATGACTCATTACACATTCCACAAAGAAAAATATTAAAATACATCATTTGTGTCTTCATCAAATTAACTTTCTTGACTGACGAACGTCATAATTCTAGCTGAAGTAATGACATTCTCATCATAGCATCACCCATAAGAATTGAATTATATTTCGGAACTAATTAGTTCCAATTAAAGGCGGTGCATCTATTAATATTACTAATGATAATTATATGATACACATCAAGAAATGGCTATTATGAATGTAAGTTTAGGTTTTCATTCCGAGTAAAATTGGATGGTCGGTCGTGTAATTATACATCACAATTGTTATTATATAATTGCTTTGACTTATGGGTAGTTTCTTTATCCTTTTTCCCATATTCGTATTTATCCCTATACTCTTTTTGAGGTTTAAAAGAAAAAAAAACATTGTGAGAAATCGGAAATAGTTTCCATAAAAATTCTTTAGAAAAAATTTATGTTACACAGAATAACAACCGGAAGAACTTTGTGTACTTTTTTCAAGTTCTTTCGGAAGTAGAAAATGTTTATCCTACAATTAAACCTTCTATTGCAAAGGCTTTTGTGTAAAACAACAATGTGTTAGTTATATACCTGAATTCTACGTCAACAAAGATCCGCAATTCTTAAAAAAAATGTTTTTTTTTCAGTAACCTGTCGTAAAAACTTTTTTGCATTTGGTATGGAGCACACATTTGGCAGGAATTATCGTTTCTTTTTTCAATAGCTTCCAATGAGAAAGAATAATGAGAATTTGAGGCGAAAGCCGATTAACAATTCCCTACGGCATCTTTTAAGATTTTAACGGGTGACCGCAAATACAATCTTGATTTTAAGAACGGTCTGCCTAGATTCAAGATGAATAGTTTGTTCACCATTATACTCATGGGCATCGATTCTTTACTTTCTTAAGATAGCACCCCGTGTACTAAAAATGAAATTTCGCTAAAAATTGTCGCGTTTCACTAAAAATGCAACTAATATCTAAGTTACATTAACTGCCATTCAGACGCACCCAATCGTAAGAATGAAGAGGCGACTAGTTGTGTCCGTTTGATTAAACATCTCCTTTCTTCTCGCGTGTTTAAATGAGCGCGTCTGAATTTTGACAGCTAATGTAACTTAGATGTTAGTTGCATTGTTAGCGAAACGCTCAATTTTCAATTTCTTGTGAAGGAATCGATTAACAGGGCACTGTGTGAGCTCAGGGCGCTGAAAACCTTAATCCGACCCTGGCGATCGCTAATAGTTGATAATTACCTTGATTATCAAATATCGATATTATCTATCGACATATCGACAATTACCAAAATATCAAATATCGATAAACATCAAAATATCGATAATTATCAAAGTATCAAATATAAAATACTTATCAAATCATCAAATGTTTATCAGCAACATTTTTTTTTGAGAGATAAAGTGCAAGAAATATTTTTTGATTTTGCTTGATCGTGAACTAAAATTCAACGAGTATTGTTTTCTAGATCGACAATCAAAGTAAAAAAAGTTAGCAACATTTTTCCATATGGTACGAATTTTTCCACAGAAATTGCCGATATTTCGATAATTTTCAATAATTTGATAATGACAATTTTTTATTATTCGACATATAATTTTAGAATTATCGATATTTTGATAATTATGGATATTTTGATATATCGATATTTTGATATATCGATATTTTGATATATCGATAATTTGATATATCGATTTTTTGATATACCGATATTTTGATATATCGGTATTTTGATATCGATATTTCGATATATCGATTTTTTGATAAATATCGATATGTATTGAAATATCGATAACAACTTTGATTGTCAAATATCGATGTATTTTTTTTTTTTTGATAACGTAAAATCATGGTGATGGAGGCTCATCTGCTCTGTGCCTATTTACCCCACTGTTCCTATTCATCCCATTTTACGGTAATCATAATCGATGTTTTTCGAAGAGTCTCGTAATTTTTGCACTGCACTGAGGAAAATATCTACAAGCGACGCGACGTAGGAATTGTGTTTATAATATACGCCGCCAACGTATTTTATTCACTGTGCACGTATTACCAACGCCATGCACGTATTATGTGAGCTCATAACACGTTCGTTACGTATGACACACTACACAATACTTAAATAAGGTTGATAATACATTCAACACGTATATAATACGTCGGCGGCGTATATTACAAACACGATTCTTACGTCGCTTGTAGATATGTATATGTATCTTCAGTATGTCAAATTACATCATCATCATCATCAAACTTTTATACCGTTTATACCTTTCGGCGTGAGGTCTTTACGACGGGTGATCATAGTTTAATTGAAATTTCTACGTAACTAATTCCTCAGTTCTCTTTATTAAAGTTAAAATGTTTTCTTAATTTCAGAATAGCGAACGAGATTTGCCAGTATGTGCACCAAATGCGGTATGTTCGAAAATAGATTTATACGAAACGCCGTGGATAGAGCGGCAATGCAGATGTCCGAAATCAATTGCGAAACACTCTCACATTATAAATCATCCGAAAGAATTGAAACTAAATGTGAAGCAAATGTACAATCTGCTGGTGGACGACCCGAAGCCGAAATTAGACGCTTTAATGGGCAGCGAACCAGACGCAGATAGTCAGCATTTAAAGACATTGTTCAGAAAGCTTGGCGTGTTTTACGATCAAGATGACATTGTTATGGACGAGAATGATTACAACGACTACCATACGAATAATCAATTAAATCATAAAAGTCGCCTGCTCCGCAAACAGTTCGCAGATTCACATGATGCAAGAAAATTTCGACATTCGAATCATAAAGTGGATATTCAGCGTATTGGCGGCTGTCCTTCTGCCGTTGGAACTGAAGATGGACATACGATAGCTGACAAAACTAGGCACTACAAATTGTGTGAACCAGTTCATAAACTACCAATATGCGGGTACGATTTCTAATTTTTGTAACAAAATAGGACTTGTTAGACTAGTACGACGTATGATAATATCTCCCATTGGACGATATTATCTTCCGGTGTGATGATAATATCGTTCTTTGGACAATAATATTATACACTGGACTATGATATCATCCACTGGACTATGATATCATCCACTGGACTATGATATCATACACTGGACGATAATATCATCCACTGGAAGATAATATCATCCTCTGGACGACAATATCATACACTGAACGGTAATATTATCCACTGGACGATAATATCATCCACTGGACGATAATATCATCCACTGGACGATAATATCATCCTCTGGACGATAATATCATCCTCTGGACGATAATATCATCCTCTGGACGATAATATCATCCTCTGGACGATAATGTCATATGTGTAAATCTGACTAAGAGATGACCCACTCATAAGCGCGAAATAAGGCAAATGTCATCGCTTTTTTAAATCTTATTCACTTCAAAACTGTCGATTTTTCCGAAGGCCATGATACGATCCATCGCGTAATTCATCATTGTCTGTTGAACGATATTATCCTCCGTTGTATGACATTATCGTCCAGCGGATGATATTATCGTAAAGAGAATGATATTATCGTCCAGCGGATGATATTACCGTCCAGCGGACGATGTCATCGTCCAGCGGACGATATTATCGTCCAGCGGATGACATTATCATCCAGCAGGTGATATTATCGTCCAGCAGATTATATTATCGTCCAGCGCATGATATTATCGTCAAGCGGATGATACTATCGTCCAATGAGATGTAACATCTTACATTGGACTATAATATCTTCCGATGTGATGACTATCTTCCAGGGGTCGATAATACCTTCCAGAGTGATGATAATATCGTCCAATGAAAGATAATATATAGGGAGATTTGTCCCTTTCTCGAAGTATGTTCATTCATTGGTTGGGTATCCAGAGTCCAAAAATGGTTTCTCTCTGGTTACTCGGCCGTTTACGTTCAGCAGTGACCAAATGTAAGCGCCAATGTCATTTTGCGTCGCCAACTACTAAAAGTGATTACATTGGGGGGGCGCACACCTCTGGTAGTGATTTTTATAGAATATTTGGATGCAAAGAAAGATTTTTCAAACATTTGTTGATTCTTTTCAAATCAATTCTTTTAAAAAAAATCCTGAAATGTTTTGAAATTTGTTTGTTTGTTTGTTAAAATATCGTTGAATTTTTTCAAAATTCGATTTTTTCAATGGATTTTTGAATTTTCAACAGTCTTTTAAGCAGAGTTTGAGACATTAGGGGCCATCCATAAATGACGTCCAGTTTTTTCAGTGCTGCCAGCACATTTAAATCGTTAATAACTCGATAAATATCCATTCGGGCGAGTCAAACGTGTGTTATACCCCCCTAAATACCCCCTCTAATTGGGGGGGGGGGGTAGAACACATGTTTGACTCGCCAGAATGGATATTTATCGAGTTATTAACGATTTAAATGTGCTGGCAGCACTGAAAAAACTGGATGTAATTTATGAATGGCCTCTTAGGCCGATTCGTACGGGTCGCGTAGTCTTATGATCCTTGCAATCTTCCCTCTTAGAATAAAAAAATTCCTTTTCGACACAATGTGAAGAGTATACGTTGTTTCCACAGATACTTCAACGACTTTACGTGGACTTTAAAATCTTCACCGGCATTGAACGTTACAGAGCAAGTAGTTCATTGTAGGTGTCCGAAAAATTCAATTACATATCTCATAAAAAGAGAGCCGTTACAAACCGGTCTAGCGGGTTACACGTATTTATTCGCATGTTCTCCACAAAGCGTAAGTATTTTAATAACATTAACAAAGAGAGAAAATACTTTAATTCAAGTTCAATGTTTCAGCGACTGCGATGTCAACGTAAAGAACCGTGTAAATTGTTCACAGTACGAAAACGGCAAGAATTTCTGGATGAAGTGAATACAAATCCGTTGTGTCAATGTCCAAGAAGTCATCGATGTCCAAGACACCATACAGATGCTGGTGTGTTACTGGGAAAAAGTTATATAGAGGATAATATACGCACGTATTCGGGATATTGTATGCCAGACAATTAGCAGCGCTTCAAAATTTAGTTGTTTGTTAAATCTTTTTTGAATTATCATCGAAAGGGACGGTGAGGGAAACGACCAGTTAGCGACTCAATTTCCACATTTTTTTCAAAACAGTTCATTGTTCACAAATTTCCCTCTCGAACCCATCCTATTGTTCATTATTTCCATCTTGTTCTTGTTGAAGAAACTTTGTGAATATGAGATAGAAATATGGAAACGGAACCCCGTGCCAATGTGGCCGTTCATCAATTACATAACGCAAAAATTAGGGACTTTTTGACCCTACCTCCTCCTCTCTATCACGCAAAATTTTATTAGAATTGTCACGCCCCTCCCACATTTTGCGTTGCGTCATTAATGAAAGACCCCAATCGTTTTTCCTCTCCAAGTGAGAATAATATGAAAAATAAAAGTAGTAACTACTTTTGGAAGTCAATTGCATAATAAATGTTTAGAGATAATGCCTTACTATGTTCTTGTATTAAGTGGTTCAGTGGACGTAGATGTACTTAAGTTATTTGCATTATTCTTTACCCAAAAGGTTCTAAAAATGTTAATTAATTAATAAATAATATATTTGAAGTAGTAACGGGAAACGATGCGACGAAAAGAAAAAACCTAACACAGAATTAAGCGACAAATTACTTTAAGGTAGCTGTATCGATCTGTACATTTTTATAACTTTAAATTATAATTGAAACGAACAATTTTACTAAGTTCTGTAATTATTCTAATGAGCCTTTCTTTGTATAAATAGATGTACCTGAGAATGTTATGTTTGTGTAAAAAAATTCCAATTTGTGTCTACGTCATTAACAATTTTTTTTTGTTTAATTTAAATTAATTTAAATATTAGCAACGAAAGATTCCATACGAAGTACGAATAATTTTTGTAAAATTTTGAAATTTCCTAATTTTATAAATTGTACATTAAAGTAACAAATTACGTAATATGTTTTAAGGGGGCAAATGTTATAGCTGCAGCTTTAAAGATAAACATTAAAGAGGATTTTTTTATTAAAATAAAATTTGAGTCTTTTTTATTGATATTCTGATGGTTACTCTCTGTGTGTCAGAAGTTCTCAAACTGCAAAACTACAATTTACGAAACAATAAAAGGGTTGTAAAACTACTGAGCAAACGTACAGTGGCAATTTTGATAACAGTAGAAAAGTATCTGCTCAGGAATATGAGATAGAAATTTTTATTCTTCAGCAAAGTTGTTCAGCACAAAATTTTTTTGGAGTTTTCCACCGAAGAACAGAAATAACAAGTCATAACTTGAGAACAAAATTTAATAGAAAAACACTAATTTTTCAAGGAATGTTGACTTCAACACTTCGTATCTTCCGAAAAAAAATTGATAGAAAAATTGTTCCCTCAGCAAACTTGTTCTCCGTTTTGTGCTGAACAACTTTGCTAAAGAATAAAATATTTTAAACCGTTGGTGTTACCTAAATTTCCACTGTAAATTTGTGGCATGAAATTTGTAGTGCCGCCACTTCAAACGGACAATCCGGACGTTTGCCTAGAGCACAGTGATTTGTGGGCGCAAAATTTTTTAATGAGCTAAGATTTGTGAATTAACTAAAACAAAAGTTTTTAGCGAAATATAAAAATGTACAACGAACGAAACTTTCATTTAAAAATTTTCTCTCGCTTCGCTCGCTGTGGCAAAAAATATGAGCAAATGGCATGGAACTAATGAGTAAGAAAAATACGCACTTACATATTCATAAAAGAATCTCAACAAGTAATATATTAGAACACGGAAATAAAAGATTACAATCTTTCAAGGGTATTAGCTCAAAAAGGTCAAGTCTCTTACATTCTTTCTTTAAAAAACATATGAAGGGACCCGTACGTATCAGAATAGATGTGGCAAACAGAGTTGATGTTACGAAAAGACTTGAACGTAAGTAAATATTGCCTTAACTCTTAAGTATGTGCAATTACGTCCACATTAAGTTGTATTGGAAATTGCCGACAGGGCAATATTGAAAAACCCGTCCGAAGAAACGGTGTAAAAGAATCTTCCCGAAAGCACAAAATTGATCTCCAAATAGACAAAAATGTTCGCCTCAATTTTGACTACAACATAGCAAAATACAATTTTCTTGCTAAGGGCCAACTTTAGCACCGACCTAGGGCCATAAGGAAATGCCTCTGACACATACTTCCATAGACAAAAATGCTTCCCTCAATCTGCTCTGCAATATGACAAAAAAATGTTTTTTTAGTTAGGGCCTACCTTAGAACCGACCAGAGGCCCACTTGAGCCCCAAGCACAGGCCCAAATTTGTTTATGAATATAATTCGGTACACTATTACCTCTCAAATAGAAAAAGAATCAACAAAATCTGTTAGAATTTGCCCGATTTATGTACACCAAAACATGTTGGGCCTAGTTTCAGGGTCCTGGCTGAGTCCAAGGGCATCTTATCAAAAAACTTTCTTCCATAAAATGTGAGACATTCCTAGACCTTTTTTTTGACAATCGGAAGAGATTTATACTCGAGTTATGTACAAAAAAAAAATGTAGGGCCCTAGCAGAGACTCGTCTTTAGTGCCCTAGCTAAGTCCAAGGACTCAAAATTGAAAAAAAATTCTTCCATAAATTGTCGGCCATGCTCAGATCTTTCAAACAAAAAATTTTTATGAAAATCGGAAAATATTTACTCGAGTTATGTACAAAAGACCAAAAACCACTTAAACGGTCCTAGCTCGGCGGCCCTTGGGCCTGCCCAGGTTCAATCCCATAAAAGATACTTCGATTACCTTTTAGGGAAAAAAAGTTTTTGAAAATCGGTTAAGTTTTACTCAAGTTATCGCGGTGACGGACGGACGGACGGACATTTTTTTTATTGCTGATTCGTCATCTAAGGACCATGATAGATACTCCACAACTACTCCCCGGTCGAAATTGGGAATTTCGAAGAACTTCGTACGGGTCTAAATAGATGCAAAAGCAGCTTTATAAAGGAACACAAGCCAGCACTGATCTTATTCAATCTTGTTCAATCCAGGTCTCAACAGCCTTGAGTATACCTATCAAGTTCTTTGAGTTTTTGGTTTAACTCAATTTTTCAATCAAGACCGAAAAATTAAGTTAAATCAAAAACTCAATTTAAATTTGACGATCGGGTAAAAGCTCCCTCCTATCTTCGGACAATATAGATAACGTTTAAAATTTTCTTCAGGTGGGCGCTAAATTTCTGGATGCCTAGGAAATTTGCTTCAAAACACGGTTTGTATTTCTGTCCGATTCAAGTATTTTGTTATCACCCCCGTCAAGTTTCATATCCCAAACACTAAAGCTATTGAGTTACCAAAAACCTAGTCTGACTTCTAAAATCTCCGAGGTTATACAACATTCCTGCTGTAATTTGCATAAGGAACTTAGTGACGTCATTTTGAGAGAGAAAATATATGAAATTCTCTCTTAAAATGTCATCACTAAGTTTCCCATGTAAATTACGGCAGATCCACGGTATCTTGATTAAAAACAGTTGCGTTGTTCGGAGTAAACTGTACGGCACAACAGGCCCAAACGGTGGTCTCCGTGCGCGTTCGCAAAACGAACAACTATTTAAAAAAAAAACAGTACGGCAGAGCAGTTTTAAGTGCGTCGGCGTCGGCTTATGTCAAAGTATACAAAATTTCCTCACGAAAATATGTCAAGCGAAGAAAAATTGTCTTTCCCACCTATGCTTTACTATCATGCAATTTCGTATATTTTGACATAAGCCAACATCGCACTAAACTAGTTGCTTGACAAGTTTTTGCACTCAAGATTTTCCGCAGATGGATCGTTCCGTGCAAAAATGGAAAATTGAATGTTGGAACGGCTTCAACAGAGTAAACGACAAAAAACTGAGAACGAAAAGTTATCTCTTACTCTGAAGATTCAATTATTAATTGTTGTAAGGAGTCCAGATTGAGGTGTGAAATATACAGTTACATTGTGAGAAGAGTTCAACGAAAACACAAACTATCGTAAGTAGAATGTCCCAAGTCTATCAGATACTTGTTAGGGATTCAATAGTAAAAATTTGTCTGTTGGTAACCGTGCCTACATAGCAATGCGAAAGTGACAGAAATTTTTCTAATATGGCAACACCAACTTTCGATTTTTGAATAAAATTCGGGTTGCCTAATCGAAAAATTTCGCATCTGTCATTTTCGCATTGCGATGTCAATCTAATATAAAGTAAGATTTCTAAAAATATGGGGAATCATGTGGCTTGCTGAAAATTACGCATTGACAAATTAAAGGATGAAGCGGGTAGACCTCGTTTTGACATTTCCAGGTGACATTTTGTCAGTCAGGAAAGTGATTTCGGTCCTTTCTATTTATCTGTTGTGTTTATGACTTATTTTTATCATACTTGTAATATACCGATACAATTGAATTTGATTTCACCTCGAAAGGCTACGCACTGTCTTCCATCCACAACTGCATGGATAAATTAACAAGCTGAAGAAAATTGTACAAAATTTTTTTCGCAAAGTCAAATTGAATCCTAAAAATCGTTGTGTTCAAATGTCGAAAATGTCTAGAGTCCAAGAACTACACGAACATCACGTTATATGTCACTCTACCCAAGACGCACACACTTTCTGTATGCAACTTCAAAAAGTTCAGTGCTTTGTATAACCTTATGAATGAATTGGAACAGCGGCATCTATTGAGTATCAATATTCCATGTATCATTGCTAAAAGTTTTCGTAAAAAATAAATATAAAAGAGTTTGTTATAAGGGACTGTCCATAAAATACGTCTGACTACGTACACTAGAAAATTTTGATTAAAAGATGTTCAAGTGATGTATGTTGTGAGATGTAAAATGCTGTCAAAGTGATCTGAAATTGATATTTTCGTGTTTTAAAATTGATCGAATCTTCCAATAGAAAAGAGGATTTTGTCCAATCAAAATAATAAATGACCAATAATTTTTTTTTCAATAAAAATATTAAATGTCCAATAAAAAAAATAAATTCATTTTGTGAAAGGAAAATGTATTTTTTATTGGTAATTAAATATTTTTATTGGACAAAAATTATTTTTTATTGGACATTTATTATTTTTATTGGACATTCATCATTTTTTTATTGGAAGGTAAATAATAACACCCTAAAATTGTTCGTTTGGCTTGTGTTGATGTTTAGTAACGTTGGAGTGTAAAGTGAGATTAAAGTATGTGAGTGTAGTGCTGCTATTTACACAAAACTCTAACACAACACTTTGACAATACAAAATTATAAATTTTACATTATTTTTACAAATAATAAACGAAATGAGAATGAGAATGAAACGATGAAGTTAAATTGATATTGGCGAGTTGTTTAAATGTTGTTCTCGTGTTGTATAAATGTGTTCCTTGTAGCATAATGGCTTTCTACACATCCTTTGTTTCAAATACTTGAGGGTTACACACCAAAGTCATCACCAAATAGTAGATAAATTACACTTTTTTGCCAATCTTTTGATTACGCTACGATAAATGATAAATAAAAAGACCGAAAACTCTACATTTTTCAAGTGAACTAATTTATTACAAGAAACAATGGTTTTGAAGGCTTCTACGAGAGTTGTCTACAGCTTGTAAATTACTTTTACGAAATAGCGAATTATTGTCGACCACAGTTTCGCGAATTGGGAGTGTAAGGCGTTGACGGACCATGTTTCACTGGCTTCAGTTTGGACCATCCGACTCCATTACGTCGTAAAACGTTGTCAACCCGTGGAAACAATTCTTTCTTTAGCGTATAGTCTCGCGAAATGATAAACACCAACTCTGCGCCAGTATTAGGCTGACATCCATAAACAATGGCAAAGTTATCGTAGTCCGTATCGAGTGGATGGCACAACCAAGATTCATTGTCAAATCGATAGAGAAATTCACCGTTTTTAGTGCTTGTCGTAGTACCGGATCCAACTTTAGCACCACACGTAGCAACAGATGGATCGGCCGCACTTCGACAACACCAATCCAAATTTAGTGTCGTATCATTATATCCTGCGGTGTACATCGTTTGACCTTCATTGCCATTGTAACAAAGTGGACTTTCGAATGAAGAAAATACTCGATACCACCATCCAAGCACACGAGGCCCATTTAAATTGGAAACGTAGCTGATTTTCGGACAACGACCCCCTAGATCAGTTTGAGTGTATTGATTCTGTTCCCCCTTTCCGTCTATCGATACTGCCACACTGAGAACCACTAACGAAGAGACTAATATGTTTAAATGCATTGTGCGACTGATGAAAACATTCGTCAATCATATCATTTTTATAACAGTCGTTCGTGAAACTTATATCTTAAAATCCAGGTAATAATATCGTGACTGAGTTAGATAAAAGAGTTCTTTCGTGTGAGCAGAGTGGAACTTTATACATAAAGAAAAAGCCTAACGAATGAAAATGAAAATGTTATTTAAGATTCTTGCAAGTAAATTCCCTTTTCGACGTAGAAAAATCCGTTCTGAGATTCCAAACTGAGATTCCGAAAATTATATTTCCGTTGCCGAAAAAATCCCTGGAAATAATGTTCAGCACCCGCTCCAGAGAAATGACGGCGTTGTCCTCCCCCTAGATCCATCTACATTCATTTTTTTTTGCTCATTTCTTCTACTTTAGAGCACAGACGGACTTCAAAAAGCTCATATTTTCAGGTCACCGGTACCGGTTTTTCTTTGATACATATAGAACTGAATTCAATTCCAGAACAAGGCGATTAACCCGGGTCTGATCAGTCATTGTCATGTATCATTAATTGGTTAAAGATAACAGCAATATTTCAATTAAATGAAATTCTGCGAATATTTGCTCAAGCCAAGAAATAGTGAAAATCATTGTTTATAAAAAATGTAGCGTCAACAACATAAATTGATGAACTGATAAAATAATAAGAATAAATAATTATAATAAAGCAAATAAATAATGTCAAATAAAAATGTGATAAACAAAACGTTACGTTCGGTTAAATTTATCATTGCGCAGTTCTTCTATTTTCGTTGTTTATGCGATTTTTCTCATTTTGTATGCTATTTGAAATGACGAATGAGAGGACTCAGCGAAACAACAAAAGTAGAAGAAGTGCACAATGTTAAATTAAAACGAACGTAGAATGGGTCATGCGTGTAATGTTATTTCATACGCGTGAAAAAGCCTATCAATTGTCGAAATGTTTGGGCCGCCTCGTTAAAGCAATTATAAATGGATTCTTGTGAAAGTGTCTGAGGAGATAACTGAACCCGAAGGCGGGTTCCCTGGGGCTAAATCGTTTTTCATAATTTTTTAGCTCTAATAACTCAGAAATATGGATGAAAAAAACTAGCGAAATTTTTTTTTGTCGTTTATCTGCGGTTGGTTGAGTTTTTTTTCGACATTTCTTCACACTTAGTCACTCCTTGTTGTTTTTTTGGACCAGTACGAAGTACAAAGTCCTATACTTTTACTACGAACAATTTTATTGTAACATGGGGTAGATCGAGGCGCCATTTAATATCGTCTAGAGATGACGAATCAGCAAGAAAAAGTCCGTTTGTCCGTCCCATCATTTTTTTTCTAAATGGCTGTACCGATCACCCTAAATTTTTTTCCCCTGAAAGGTACATATATCCCATGATTCAAATTCAAAGATGAGCAAAATCGGTCAAGTGTATCCGGAGATATGGTAGAAAAGTGACCAAAAACATGGTTTTTCGAGGGCCGGATCAACTTTTTCGCATATATCTCAGAATGTACAGCAGGGAAATTGTCCATTTCGGTGTCAAATGAAATCATTTGATCTCATAAAACTAGGAAAAATTATTTTTCTGGAAATTGGGTCAGTAGTCTGGGCACTGGGACCAATAGAATGGATGAAATTGGGTTTTGTGGACACTTACATAAGCAAATGGTTTTTCGTCTATATTTGCTCAACTATGGAGATTTATTCTAAAAGGCAAAGTTGTAGAGAATAATATTTTAGAGAACACGCGTTTCAGAAATTTACGGAAAAATTATCAAATCCCGGGATAAAGCAACTTCTAGAATTGGAAGGGATGATATATATCTATAAAATTATGGCAGCTTGACGATTGCTTCTTAGAGACCATTCCCAAATGACGTCACGCTTGCTATAAAAAATGAGTATCCATAAAAATGTCATAACTCATGCAGGACAGCAAATTATGTTTATAGGACCCTGACTACCCCCCCAAACAGGGGACACAGGAGGGTACCCGGAGTACTATAAACAAAATGTCTCACCAATTTGGAGTTATGAACTTTGTGGATTTTATAGCAAGTGTGACGTGTTTATGAACAGCCCCTTAAGGCAAAGTTGGTGAGAAACACATTTTAGAGAAAATAGTTTCAGGATTTCTTGAAGAAACTACGTTGGTCCTCTTTTTGATATGGTGCGGGGGAGAACATTTAGGCCATCAAAATCAATGGTCTCAGACATACTTTGGAAGGGCCTTGGGCAATTTCTATGTATCTTTGAAATTCTTATAGTTATAAAAGAGCACAAAATATTGGATTGTTTGCTCATTTTTGTATTTAGTTACGTTCGAGTCTTTTTGTAACATCTATTCTGTTTGCCACATCTATTCTGATACTTGCGGGTCTGTGGCTATGTTTTAATTTTGGAAAAAGTGAAAAACGACCGAAAAAGCAGATATATTTCAAAATTATATTTTGGACTAGCATTGTTACCCGCGCTTCGCCCGGGATAACTTGTAAAAATTGTTCGGTTACTTATACCATTCAAACAGTTATCTACATAATCAGTTTTTGAGCAAAGAAGAGAACCGTCTAAGCCAATCTTGAAGAAAAAAAAATCGGCTGGGGGATCTTTAAAAGTACTTGTTCGACAGTCTCTGCTTCGTATTCGAAGAATTCAGGTGTTTTTAGCCGCATAACTTGTTAACCAACATTAAAGCGAAGAATATTTTTAAAAATCTCATACAAAAAGTCAATTTTCCTACAAGATGTTTTTGATATTAGCCCATAGGGCCATTTCTATAGATTCCCAACTTAAACTACAAATGACCCCTCGGGCTTCGCTTATAATGTACACTTCTTTCAAGAATTGATCGGAAATTTGTCAAAATTATGTCTTATAGATTAAAAGAGTCACCAATTTTCAGTTCTGACCCATGATTATTTACTAATATTTTTTGTGCTAGAGCCGGCCAACAGACCAACCCAGAGCTCTAGGTTGGACCCATCTACGCTTGTGGTGGGCAACAATGCTCCGTACTTAATATCCTTCAAAATGAGCCTAATTTATCAAAAAACAATTTACATTTACTATCGGTTTTATAGTATCTAAAAAACAAAAAAAATTGACATCCGCCGAACTATTTGTTCTCAGAAAAATATGTTTGCAACGAATTTCTCATTTTCTTTTGATGTGTGTTTTCCTTTAACCATAAGGAACTTATAACGACGAAGAGTGGAAAAATTCACACCTAATATTAGCTATGGCAAAACTTAAGAGTAGTATGACTCACGAAAACTGGAAAATTTTCAAAAAACCGCTTTGGTCAAGCAATAGCCGGACTTTTATAATTTTTCTTTTGACCCAAAATGCTATAAATGATAAAATAGGTCGCTCAAAATAGGTCCAGAGTTGAAAAAAAAAACATTTTGCATTTCTCGACCCACCCTAGACTACACTACCTCGTTGCACCTCATTACACTTCACTGCCTTTGACTGCACCTAGATGCACCGAACTACACCTCACTGAAACTCACTACACCTGACTGTGCCTTAGTGGACCTGACTTCACCTTGACGCATCTTACTGCACCAAAGTACAGTAAGAGGCAGTAAGGTGCACCAAGTTGCAGTAAGGTGTAGTGAGGTGTACCAAGGTGCATTGAGTTATAGTGAGGTACAGTGAAATACATTGAGTTGTAGTGAGGTACAGTGAAATGCCGTAAGGAGTAGTGAGGTGCAGTAAGGTGTAGTGAGGTGCATTTCAGTGAGGTGCAGTGAGGTGTAGTGAGGTGCATTGAGGTGAAGTGAGGTGTAGTGAGGTGCACCAAGGTGCGGTGAGGTGTACTGAGGTGCAGTGACATTTTGGATTTTATATTATAGATGTAAAAATGACAATGAAAATTATGAAAAATTTATGCAAATCATGTAAAAAAGATGTACAAAAGATGGATTTGAATGGAACAACGATGGATTTTGCAACATTTAAACAAATTTTACATTATTTGTGCATAAATTTTACGTTAATGTAAAATGTATGTAAATAATGAAAACATAATGCAAATCATGGAAAAATAATGTAGCATTATTTATCCATCTTTGTACATCTTTTTTAAATGATCTACATAAATTTTACATAATTTTCAATGAATTTTCCGTAATTTTTCCATGAAAAGTACTCAAAATTTACATTATTTTTACATCAAAAATATAAGTTTGTCGAATATAGTTTTGAAACATACCTAAAAAATCAATGAAATGCGCAGAAATGACAAGAAACTTTGACAGCCTAACTTGCATGGGGCTATGCCCCAAATCCGCTAGGGACTCTCTAAACTTCGCAAGGAGGGATATGTACCCTTGAACACACTTTGCGGGGCCCGCGACCCCGCGACCCCTCGATCCGGCTATTTCTGTTTTGTTTTTGCATTGCCTGCTATATGCGTATTGATCCATTTCTTTTGTGTTTTCTTTAAATTCCGCTTCACTTTTGTTGATTTTTTGTGTTTTATCTTATTCAAAAAAGCGCTGTTTTACTCCTTAATTAACTGAACATATACGGAGTCTCAAAGACCCTATTGTCCATCTTCGTACTGGCCTTTAAACATTTCCCTGTCACATGTTAAGAAATCAGAAATAAGCTCAGAAATTGACGATTAAGTGTCGCTTCAGGTTCGAATGGGTGTGTTCTCAAGGAAACATGATATCTGTTTGTGTCTAAATATTTGAATAGTACACAGAATAGCGAAAAGTCAAGATTTACATTAAGATGAACACTTTCATTAAATTTGAAATCTCATAAATGTGCAACACTTCTATGCTAACTGTTATATGTAAAAAGATGCTCTATTTAAACAGCAACAATAAATATTTATTGATCTGTGAACAAGTTTGTATCGAACGAATTAAAGGAACTAGTTAAGTTTTTAGTTTCACCAAATCAAATAATAATATGAACACAACATTTTATACTTTGATGCCATAACAGTAATATTTGTTTCGGTTAATTGCGTTTTAATTAGCGACACCATTTTTATATAAATTTGTTAAAAAAACAATTTGTTAAATAGAACAGAGTAATATTTGAACGGTTCGATTTTTTTTCTCAAGCTAATTTCCAAATGTTCAGATTTGTTTGAGTAAATAGGAATCCACTGACACTGACACTGGTAAATCTTTACTTTACGTCTGAGTGGGAAATATGTCAGAACCGGAACAACAGAAGGGTGAAGAGACTTACGCTCATTTCTAGATTTCGATAATTTAAATTTAAAATTTCTAAATCATTTCGTATTGCTTGGATTTGAGCAAGTAGAGTTTTTTAGATTTTAAAATGATTTACCACATATCAGGTATTTAACATTTCATTTCATGGGACCAGCCAAACTTTGCTCGTTGATCAAAAAATTACTTGCGTAATTATTCTTTTCTGTCAACGAATTTGGACTTCCGAAGCTATACAAAATCTAGTATCCTACCCAGATAACACAGATCACACTTTTTAATGTGGTTGCCACTGAATGTACATTAAATGTGCGAAATTCAATGTTGTTGAGAATATGTACATAAAATGTGCCTGTAAAGTGGTACATAAAAAGCACATTTTTTGTGCTATTAAAACTCGAAATTATTGCACTAGATCGCAAGTACATTTTTCGCACATTTTATGTGCGTGATAAGGTGTACACTATTCTTATCACATTGATTGCACCGAAAATGTGCTTGTGATGTAGTACATTTTTCGATGTAAATAAAAGGCACGTTTTTTGTGCTATTAAAACTCGAAATTATTGCACTAGATCAAGTACATTTTTCGCACATTTAATGTACCAAAAATGTGCTTGTGATGTAGTACATTTTTCGACGTAAATAAAAGGAATATTTTTTGTGCTATTAAAATCGAAATTATTGCACTAGATCACAAGTACATTTTTCGCTCATTTTATGCGCGTGAGAAGGTGTGCACTATTGCTATCACATTTAACGTACCAAGTGCTTGTGATGAAGCACATTTTCGATGTAAATAAAAGGCACATTTTTTGTGCTATTAAAGCTCGAAATTATTGCACTAGAAGAAAAAAGCTAACGGGGAATAGATTTTTTATTGTTTCGCATAAAATCAATTTCAAATAACAATCAAACAATGAAGATGATACAATGATTTGAATGCAGCATCAAGGTGTGCAGGGATATAAAACCTTTTTGTAAATGTACAACCGCTACAGTGTGTTCGATCAAATATATTTAAATAACACTCTGTGGAGTTTGTTTAATTTTCATTTACTAGCACATCTTCCAAAACTTTTTCTCTCAGTACAAAAAAAGTACATTTAATGTACTTTCTATAATTTATACAAATTTAACACACCAACACATAAGTAAACACACAATTGGTAAAGCAGTCGACTCATAATCCCGAGCGTCTTCGGTTCAAGTCCCGCAAATGGCAGAAATTTTTCTCAAAAAAAAAAAAAAAAATGAGAGCTTGGCATAAAAAAATGTAGATAGAGCGATAGAAAGATGTAGCGATCATCAGAATATGAAAAACCGAAACAGAAAAGTCGCAAAGAAAACTAAATTAAATTTTCCTTTCTTTTCTTACATAACATTATGTGTACATGAAATGTGCTAGTAATTCACACTAAAAAGTACATTAAAGGTACATTAGTTGTGTATTCAAAATGTTGTAAATGTACATTAGATGTACATGTAATTCACATTGAATGTACATTAAATGCATATCACTTTCCAAAGAAAAGATGTAACGGTAAGGACGCTTTCAATTATACATTAATTGTTCTGGAACTGGAACACATTAAATGGGATCAGCACATTTTCCGATGGCAGTTTATGTACATTTCGTGGGGTCAATTGTTATCTGGGCTATTGTGTCTTTCATACGTACCATCGAAGACTGAAAGAGTCGGTGATCGTACAAAATCCAGAAGCACAAAATTTCGAATTACAAAATCAGTAAGCATCAAAATCTGGAAGCCTCAAAAACAGAAACCCTTGCAATCCGGAAGCGTCAAAATCCTGAGCCTTCAAAATACGGAAGCCTCAAAATCCGGAATGAAAGTAAAATTCCTGATTTGTTTTCCATATATTTGGAAGAATGCGCCGCACGCTGTGACATTAAAAGCGGGGTCGAAGGGCGGCAGCTCCATGCACGTATGGAAGCCTGCAGAAGCGGGGGTGAGAGGGCAGGGCTCCCAAAAACTAAATATAGAAATTGTTCTCTGAGAAGCCGTAAAATTCGGAAGCCTCAAAATCTGGAATTTATGATCAAAATTTTCTCCTGATTATGAGGATGCAGTATTTCGAGCATCTAGATTTTGCTCTTTCTTTCTTTTGTTCTTTGACTTCTGGATTTTGAGGCTTCCAGATTTTGAAACTTCCTGATTTTTCTTCCGAATTTTGTAATTCGACATTTTGTAGGGGAGCCGAGAGGGTCATAATAGGCTGTACACTTTCATATGAAAATTTGTAAATCATGCTATTAATGCGCCAACGACTTATGTCATAATACGATGCATAAGCTTTCAAACCAATAACATCACCTTCTTCAAAGTTCTTTATAGATTTATCAAAGCTTAAAATTAGTGTCGTTAAAATCACTATCCTTTGATATAAGCCGTTGACGTACTAAAAAAGTGGTGAAACCACCATTTTGAAACGCGAAGAATATTATTTTTGTAATTTTGATCATTCACACTGCGCATCCACTTACATTAAAATGAAGTGGCTTTCATATCAACAACATGTGCATGACATTTAATCGTTTTTCATACCTGCGGTTGTAAGAGTCCCACGTGAATCATTTCAGATAACTACCAGAAAACTAACAATTTCGATTAAACTTAATGGGAAGATCAAGTTTCATGAATGACATCAATTTCAATTCAATTATATTTACACTGGTTCTCAGTCTAATCAGCAAATGTTATTCAAATCTAGTCTCAAGATATTGAAATATGATTTGAAGTAACACGCTCAATGCTTTGCTAAGCAATCAGTATTGGAATCCCGGATTTAAGTTTGTTCGAATGCACACGAAAGTTAAGCTCTCTTGAGCTTTTTATGAATCTTTTTTTAAGGATGCGCTGAACTATTTGTAAGAAGCTACCAATAGGTTTTAATCAATCAAGCGGTCATACAAAAATCTATTGAAAGTTTTTCTCTTTTTTTTTCAATTTGTGTGAGAATTTTTCTAAACAATTGTTCATTGTTCATTAACCGCTCAATTCATACAGTCCGTAGTGAAATTAAATTTGCATAAATACGTTGAAATACCAAAAGAATAAGACGATAATGTTCCATAAATTATATCGTACACATCAAACTATTCAGACACAATTTGTACACAAATTTAGGCATAAAAGAATTAACAAAAAAAATAATAACGAAGAATCAGAATCGCAAGTAGAAGATGATACGATACATTTTTCGCTAAATACTCTGCGAAAAAAATGTTTAAAAAACATTTTGAAATTATCAATTTGTTAACTACTCAAAGAATAGAAGGGAGGCAGCGTTCTCTCATATTGTAATGCTTTTCTCCTGAAAATTCATATTTCGTTCATTTCTTCTTTTCTTTCATTTTCTCTCACATTTTTTATAAAATTGTGTTGCACTGCAACTGAGTGAGGCGAGATAAGAAAGTTATGGCAAAGACCGTTTACGAACATGCATTGCATAACATTTTACTTACATACATGACGTCTATTTTTTTGACTTTTTAGTACCCCTTTCACCCCAACAGATGTCCAGTCTTGGTTATCAGAAATTGCGTAAAAACTAAGAAAATCAAATTGAGCTGCCGTCATCATACGGACGATAATTTCAAATTAAAAGGTTTTTATGTCAAAACTTGAAAGCTTGTTCAGGCATGATGGAAAACGATTGGATAGGACGACGCTTGTTCCATGGAAAATGGGTTTATGCGTGGTATGGGATGCTACTTTAGCTGCATCATATATCAACATGTCGAAAGTGAAAGCAGGTCGAACAGCGGAAAAGGCGGCATTGTGAAAGAGACAAACTGCAAATTGGTTCCGTTCGCCGTAGAAACGTAAGTCTATGGTGTCACAAGGCTAAAAAATTCACGAACGAAATTAAGCGATTGCTAGTTACTACATCTGGACAACAACGTGGCAAAGAACAAATTGTGATCATCGCAATACAACGCGGGAATGCAGGTAGCATGATGTTGTAAAGTGAAATTGAATTTTTTTTTAACAGAGCCCTATCACCCTGTCAAATTTCGTCTATTTCCCACTGCCTGCCTTATAGCAAATTTTCGCGAAATTTTTTTTATTTTCTTGAAATTTTTGCGAAATTTTCTGCAGGGAATTTGTGACTTCTGAACAAAGTTTCGCCAGTCGCCATTTCCTATATAATTTCAGAAATGAAAAATTTTCGCGAAATTTCAAGAAAATTTTCTGAAAGGCACTGACTGTATTTCCTGAGACCCACATCCCCTTAAAAGCAGACTTACTTATGGACGGCTCTGTAGAATTCAGGCCATTTGAAAGTTTTTTTGTGCGATGACTGAGATAATCATAACCAAAGACCTGTACGTATCAGAATAGATGTGGTTAAAAGACTCGAACGTATCTCAATATAGAAATGAGCAAACAATCCAATGTTTCATGTACTTTTATAACTATAGGAATTCAAAGATCCATAGAAATTACCCAAGGTAATGTCAAAGGCCCTACAGAAGTACTCTGAGACCATTGATTTTAATGGCCTAAATTTTCTCTCCTGCACCATATCAAAATTAGGACTAACGTAGTTTCTTCAAGAAATCCTGGAACTATTTTCTCTAAAATGTAATTCTCACCAACTTTGCCTGAAGAAGCAAACTTCAGACTGTCGTACATCTCTATGTGTCATACCTCACAATTCTAGAAGTTGCTTTATCCCGGGATTTGATAATTTTTCCCTAAAACCCTGAAACCCGCGTTCTCTGAAATTTTATTCTCTGCAACTTGGCCTTTGGAAGTAACATTCTCACTTCCATACTTCTAGAGATATGGGTCATCCCTTCCAATTCTAAAAGTGGTGACACTCCAGGACTAGGCCATTTTTTCTTAAAACCCTGAGCACGTGTTCTCTAAGATTTTATTCTCTACAACTTTGCCTTTGACAGTAAATCTCCATATTGCATAGTTGAGCAAATAAAGAAGAAAAACAATCTGCTTTCGTATATGGCCAAGAAACTCAATTTCGGCCATTCCATTGGTCCCAGTGCCCAGACCACTGACACAATTTCCACAAATTTTTTTTTCCGGTTTTGTGAGATCATTCAGCTGCTTTCATTTTACACCAATATGAATCATTTCCGTGCCATACTTGCTGAGATATTTGCGAAAAACTTTCACCAACCCTCGAAAAACCATGTTTCTGGTCACTTTTTCGATCGTATCTCCGGAATCACTTTACTGATTTTGCTCATCTTCGAACTTGAATCATGGGACAGATTGCTGATTCGTCATCTCTAGACGATAATAGATGCATTCCACAACTCCCACCTCGATCTACCCCATGTTACAATAAAATTGTTTGTAGTAAACGCATAAGACCTTTGTACTTCGTACGGGTCCAAAAAGCAATTGTTAAAAGCTGCCAAAGAATGCACAGGTTCCCCGTAACTAAATCGTATCGTCGAAGTTTGAGAGCTTCGTGTTACGGCTGTGTACATGAGAGCGGTACATCTCCAAGATACAGACCTCACACTGAAATGGTCCATAAAGTATGTTGATGATGATGCAACGCGTCGTTGGAAGAATCACTAGTTTTGGCTGCTCTGCAGACAAAACAATCGCTCAGATCAACAATCACTTTTTTACGAAGAATAGTAGATTACGTTCTACGCTGTAAAAATAATTCATTATATTAGGGATCAATTTTGTGATATGAGCGGAACTCACAAGCTTTGGAAACTGTTTTTGACAAGGGTGAAGTTTGCATATCCGAGCCGGAGGCGAGGTATGCATCTACCCACGTCAAAAACAGTTACCGAAGCGAGTTGATCGAAAATTCACGAGTGAGTTCCCGAGTTCAAAAAATTTATTTATTTTCACAGCATGGAACGTATGCTATTTTATTCGCAAAACCACAACAACACAATTAAAATTTAATTTTTTCTCGAATTTGTTTGAAGAATAAATCAAAACGAAAGTACACATGTTGACTGTAATATTTTGGAACATCTGCTCACATCATTCGAACTTTGGACGTTTTCAACCGTTTCGACTATAATATTGGTACTAAAACGGTGATAATGACATTAGTTGTATGTAATGAGTTTTGCGGATAGGACACAATGCTATTACATGTGGACACAAATATCGAAAGAGCCCTACGAGTAATAGGCCGCATGACATGGGGGGAAATATACATGTATTGACATCTTTCCATCTTTACAGAGCGAATAAATGTCATTTCCTTTTTCTGGACTCCTAAAATGTTCCTACTTTTCTATGGAGGCGAAATTGCGCCCCTACAAAAGTCAAAAAATTTTATAGGTTCCAGAGCCAAACTAAACAAAGAAATGACATTTTTTCGTCAAGAAAAGGGGAGTTTTTTGGCGCGGCTACATCAATTTGATTTTCGTTTGTGACCTAGTGATATCTTTCTGATTATTCTTTCGATATGTATGAGTCTAAAAAGCAATTCCAGAAGTTCATCAACGTTTTATATTGCGAATCGTAAACAATGATACACTTCATTTAACCGTAAAAAATAATTTGTTTCTGCATTTTAAGATATTTTTTAATAGAACAGTTAAACCATATGGCACAATTTTTTTTCTAGAATTTTGAATTTATAAATAAATGTCAAGTCAATGAACCACATTTTTATTGTAGACAATATTTCAAAATTTTTGCAAAACAACAAAAAATTGAAGTCTCAAATAATAATTCATTAGCAGATCTAAACAAAAACCATAAACGCGAAAACAAAAACGTTTAATAATTTAATTTGAAATCTTAATGAAGCAGAACACACGAAAACACGAAGATTACAAATTATAACGTTTGCTTTATTATTATTGGTATATTAATTAAAATCACACAAAGAGCATTTTTTGCTGCAAAGAAAATCATCTTCAACGTATCGGTGAGGAATGTAATTGTTTCTAAGGCGAAAGTCGCTATAGGATCATTGGCTCATTAGCAATAAATAATGCGATAATAATTACTTAATATTGAACAATACGCTAACAGCACAATAAATATTTTTCACCGTAGAACTTTACAGCGAATAAAATTTTACCATTTTTAATTTGGAGTCGTCTACGGAAAGTTTGTCGAAAGTTATTTGGATTCAATTGATAAGTTGTGATCATAATAGAATTGTTCTGCTGTGTTGTGACATTACCAGTAAGTCCGAGAGTGGTCAATTGGTGGTGAGCATACACATGCGATGTTTTCTCACATCACAAAATTGGAAAACTTTATACAGAGGTATAAGGCTTCTCCAAAATGAAACTGATGCGAAAAATACAAATCTTTTGTTCAAAACAAAAGATTTGTACATTTCGTATGAAATTCATTTTGTACGAGCTGTATATTGTGATCCTTTTGTGATATCACAACTATCAAAATCTCAACAGCGCACTGTGTTGTAGTTTGTGTCGACTAAGAAGATATGGTCTAGTGAACCACATGTCGAATTCATTACAAGGAAAAGGTTTTTCGTCAGTGTACGTCATAGGAAAATTCTTTCCACATGCGTCGCATACAAATGGCCTTTCACCGTTATGAGCTCGCTGATGAACTTGACGATACTCTTTTCTAGCAAAAAATAGCATCCCATAGATCGGAGCAAAATGGTTTCTCGCCACTGTGCAGCGTAACGAAAACAGCATTTTCTTTGCGGTGAGTATAATTATTTTGTGGTGAGTACAACTACCATAGGACACCAAAGTAATATTGCGAAATGAATTTCACATGTATTCACCAAAACTATTGTGATATCTCAACAAAATGCATTCGAAAAGCACAGAAAATTACAAAATCTAGGGGATCGAATGGAAAAATCGTAACGACGCGACGAACTTAACCGAATCCGAAATGTTACTTTGACGATATAATTCATCATATCACATGAATGTTCTCTACCTACTAAAAATTTCAGATCTTAACATGCTACGGTGAAACACGCTGCAATATCAACATTCTTTTTGAAATTTAATTGGACTTTATCATTTTTCCATAAATGTTAAGACAGGTGGTTCATTTCTTGGGCTTTGTGTTATGAAGATGTTTTTCATGACTTTTTACGATCAATTAATCTTCATTGGATATGTGTACTTCTTTGTTGTTATTGGATGAACCAAATTGTCGATATATTTGGATATTTCTACAGAATCTCGTTTTTTTTTTTTTAATTTTAGAGCTCCCATAACGAATCAGTGTTTCTGATTTTGGAATAATGTGCTCATCTTCATAACAATCAAATATTCAAATGAATCTCAGCGAAAAATAAGATTGCTTTTAGGAGAGAAAGTCAATTTTGAGAAATTTATTCATTGAGGATGCAGTAGATTAAGCCAAATGCATAATTTGAATTAGGATGTTCCGTGGAAAGTCAACTATTGTAAATATTTTAATTTATGCGTCAATTTTGATAGACGTGTCCGACTGATTCAGTTTGTCTTTTCTTATTTGCGAAAGTCAAAACTTTCCAAAATATAGTCTACTTTGTCTAAAGGAATGTCTGGGTGCTATCCTCATCGTCCTCTACAACATACAAAAAATATTTCTCTCCAGTTGTGTTCGATTTGTAAAGTTGCTGAAAGTTCACAGCAGCTGTTGTATGTATAGTAAGGGATTTACAGCCCGCAAGCAAAGCTGAGTTACTCGATCGTTTAAAGTTTTCATCGAATCTTAGTTTTTTTGTTGTTGAGCTATCGCCTCGCTTCAAAGGTGCATGTTGCTGTAACATCCACCCCGATTTTCTTTTGCGTAAGGTGTTAAAAACAAAGGGGCTAGTTAAGGGCTGAAAGGGGCCGCAAGTCACACATTAAGGACTCTTATGGGTTTCGAGTCCTTAATGGTCGATTTCGACATGCTTTTTTGACAAAAAGTTGAATAACTTTGGCCAGAGACCAGCCCTTAACTAAAGGTAAGTTGCAATCGTCATTTTTTTTGGTTAGGACCGACCCGAGGCCCACTTGAACCCCAACTCAGGCCCAAATTTGTTTACGAATATAATACGGTACACGGTTACCTCTCAAATCAACAAAATCGGTTAGGATTTGCCCGATTTATGTAAACAAAAACACGTTGGGCCTAGTTTCAGGGTCCTGGCTGAGTCCAAGGGCATCTTATCAAAAAACTTTCTTCTATAAATGTGAGACATTCGTAGACCGAAGTAAATCCGTAAATCCGAAGAGGCTTATACTCGAGTTATGTACAAAAAAAATGTAGGGCCTTAGAAGAGACTCGTTCTTAGTACCCTAGCTAAGTCCAAGTGCTCAAAATTAAAAAAATTTCTTCTGCAGACCCAAAACAAAAAAAATTATGAAAATCGGAAAATATTACTTGAGTTATGAACAAAAGACCAAAAACCACTTAAACGGCCCTAGCTCGGCATCCCTTAGACCGACAGTGCCCAGATTCAATCTCAAAAAAGATTTTTTGACTACCTGTCAGGGAAAAAAGTTTTTGAAAATCGGTTGAGTGTTACTTGAGTTATCGTGTTGACGGACGGAAATTTTGTTTATTGCTGATTCGGCATCTAAGGACCATGATCGGTGCTCCCCCTACTTTCGGGTCGAAATTCGACTGGCTACAAACGTCGTGGTAAACGCAACAGATCCCTTTTCGAAGAACTTTGTTCTTCGTACGGGTCTAATAAATTAGCGAAAATGGGTTGAGTGGTTCGGGCTTTAGCATCTTAGTGTGGGCTTAACTCCCGCTACTACACTACACGTTTTTTGGTGGTTTTTCATACATATTCCTCTAATGATGAAGTTTTCTGTGCAGTGTTGTAGAGAAAAAAGCCACACTTTTTTGTCCATGAAAGTATGTGCCTGAGGCCTCTCCTAAAGGTCCTATGACGGCACTAAGATCGGCCCTAGCCCAAAAAATTGTTTTTTGCTATGTTGTAGAGAAAATTGAGGTGAAGTTTTTTGTCTATTTGGGGGTTTTGGGGGGTTTTTTTACACCGTTGCTTTGGAGAATTTTTCAGTATTGCCCTTTCGGCAATTTCCAATACAATTTAATGTGAACGTTATTCGGATCGCTTGCATTGAATTTTGGAATTACAATATGTTTGCATTGTTGCGGCGGCGCGACAGTTGGAGTATTGAGTAAAACTAATGTTCCACTAGTGTAAAGAAAAAATGGAAAACGCAATAGTGCAAAAAAGCACTTCAGTGTGGGAATCGAAATATTCAAGACTTTGCAACAAAGCGTAAGTATTAGAATTCTAAATTAAAGTTCAACACGAAGAAGATGTGAATCCTCTAATAAATGAAACTGAAGAAAAAACTTCGATTAACGCAGCCCATTACTTTCATTCTTTTTTGAATTCGATTATTGTTATTAAGTAAAGTACAACCAACACTCGCCTAGTGAAAACAACAACATTACTCCATACCATTCACACCACAAACAACAGCACAAAATGATTCAAATTAAATAAATAATTATCAAAGTACACTCTCTCGGTTCACTCGTAGTGCGGAAGTAAAAATATTTTTAATCGCTAGAAAAGAAAACGAACATAACAATGCCCAACAACATCAGAACGGTCTATATTAAGCATCAGAGTACGATGAAAAGATAAAATAAATGATTGGCATCTCGGTTATTATCTACGTTTTCTATTAGTGTTATTAGAAAAGTTCATGTTACCCAAGGGTCCTTGGCATCTTCTTGTAATATTGTTCAGTGAAATGATTTAAATGCTTCTCTACAACACGTATGTGATTGGATTGGTCAAGAAACAATTTTTTTTGCTTCATTTAAAAGATTACCATAAATAATTAACCGTTATCCGTGATAACAACATAAAAAAATAATCAAACGTAAGAAGATGCATGAAGAGAAGAAAAATTTGAATAATAATAAGAAAATAGTTGAAGACACATATTTGAATGTCGAAAATTAAATTCTCTTGTTTTATTGAAATTGGGACCATCCTCAGCATCTTGTTCCACATAGTTTCCATAATTAAACGAAAAAAAGAAGAGATAAAAAATTACCATAACAATTTCATAAAATATATTGTTAAGTCAAATACTACGGTAGATAAGCAACAAAACAATTTCACATCATAATTTATCTGTGCGAATTATGCATTGCATAAAACAACAATTATTTATCGCTGTTGTTAATAGAACTTTATACCTTTAATTAGTCAAAGTTTTGGTGCTTGTAACCATCAAAATTAACAATTCTCGTTTGAAGAATACCCAACTGACTAATTTGTCGCTCGTGAAAGATATAAAGCTAAAATTTAACTTAATTTTTTCTTCTTTCTAGATCAGTGCGTCGATGGTCAGATATATGCAGCGAGTAAGAGCCGCTGGCCATTCTCATTTCAGATTAATTTCTTTTTGTGGCTTGTGGAGTCGTTTTTCTGGTAGATAATCGATCCTAGATCAACGTTCACGAAGATCATTTTTCGAAACAATAGGCAGGCGCGGATGTCTTTTGTTCTTCTATTCTAAAGCGTTGATTAGAAAAAGACCAAATATATCTGTCTCTTTCTAACCAACGCTTTGGAATAGAAGAACAAAAGTTATCCGCACCTGCCTAGATCCCATTTTTTCGAAAAAATGATCTTCGTAATTTTTGATCTAGGCTCCACAACAACTCCACAAGCCAAAAAAAAGAAAAGAAATCAATCTGAAATGAGAAAGGCTAAGGGGTTTTGAATAGACATCAGTTATCATCCAGATGTATCCGGATTAGTAATCGACCAGTCCAGGTCCATTTCCAAATGTTATGCTTTGACTTTTCTAAATGGCATAAATCAAATTTCACATTTAGAAATTAAATCCTTTGTAATCAACTAACTTTCACTCTCATGGGCGAATAGCTATTCCACAATACAGGCGAATAAGCAGAATTTTCTGCTGTGGAAATTCCGCAGTATGGATGCTGTGGAAATAATTTTTTTAATATTCGTAATGTCGCTAAATAGCGTAAAGCTAAAGAAGGGCCTGAGTCTGTGTTACGTGGTTTTCCTATACTAAATACATTGGTATTAGAGAGATTGACTAAAAAATATAAGTGGAAAGATTAATGATGGTTGACGATGATTGATTGATGATGATTGATTGATGATTGGTGATGATTGATCATGATTGATTGATGATTGCTCATGATTGATTGATGGTTGATTGATGATTGATCATGATTGATTGATGATATATGATGATTGATTGATGGTTTATGATGATTTATTTATTATGATTGATTGATGATTTATGATAATTGACGATGAGTTATTGATGGTTGATGATGGCAGATTGATGATGGATTATAATTGATCATTGACTTATAACTTGCAACATACAATTTACTTATAATATGCAAATTATGACTTATAGCTTTCAACTTATATTTTAGCGAAATTTATTAATTATATTATTTGACAATTTTTCGTAAAAACCCCGGAAAAATGTGAGAATTTTCGAAAATCGAATTTATACATATTCATTCATATTCATATACAATTCATATGTTATAAGTTATAAATTTCGCTATATGTAGCTTTGTCGAAACTCTGTACATGTTTGTGGAATATAAACACGTCATTAGTTACCACCTTCGAAATGATTTTTCGTGCTTACATTCCACAAACATGTAAAATTTGGTACATTGTAAGTAAAATGTTGTATTGACCAGTGGATTATCTGCGCCTTTAGCGCGACAACGACTAATGTAAAGCACTTTACTTTGGCATAAGTTATTATCAAAATAACAAATTCATCACCTCTTCCCCCAAAGCGTAACGAAAACATAGCTTAATATACGTCATCGACAGTAGAGTGGTGTAATTACGAAAATCGTATGCGCTGCGGTAAAAATTTCGATCAATTGCCACGAAATATCCAACCGGCACACGAGTCTAGTTAGCAACTTTGAGGTCACGCTTTTATTTTTGTTCTTAAAATCTGTGAACGAAAGAAAAAAAAAACATCTGTCCAAAATAGTTTCGCTATGATAGCGCATTATAACAACAGTTTAATTGTGTTTTTTTTTTTATTTCTCAGAACAAAATCATTGTTTTCTTCGTTAATGGCTATAATGTTTCCGTGATGAAGTACCGAAATTTATAAAATAAATGCAAAGAAATTGGGTGAAAGACATTTTTTTTTCGACGATTTAATAGCGAAACATATTTGTGTGCTAACAAAAATGTGGACCTTGGTCTATAAAAGAAAATTAATTTAGGTTCGTGAGCATAAAGTTCCAACACGCAAAAGGTTTACGTTGAAATGGAATGAAATAAACAATTGTGACTGTGCTTTTATTCACATTCCAAAATATCGGTTTGAGAAGATGTAATTGCACGGCATTGTGAGGAAAAGCCCGGAGAAATTCTGGTTTATTGAAATTTGATATCAACGACGATAGCGTTACTCAAACGTTCCGAAATGGTACGGTTCAATATTTAGCAAATTCGCCAAGCGCGTTTTAGATTTTTTTCATTTAGACGTTAAACGGTTAATACAACTTAACCGATGGATAAATTACAAGTTTTCAAATTTTAACATTTACAGCTGTCAAGATTCATCAAAGCATAAAAATTAACTTCAAATTATTAATTTGACAATGACAAATTAAAAAATGAGTTGCAGAAGTCTTGCGATTAATTGGAACAACGCACAAACCACTATTTTTTCAGCACATACCTAGTCTTGCGTTTACTTAATGTAGAATATAAATTAAATATTTTCGCTTAGGAACTGATAATAAATGATGTTATGGGAAATGGTCGAGCTCGGTAAAACAAATTTCAGCTTCATTTCTTTCATATGAACTGTGGTAATTTTCATGTTAAGACTAGTTTTAAATCGACTTTTTCAGCAGTTGTGATCATTAAATGAAATACGTAATGTTTGCTTGTATGTGTTGGGCAACATTATAGAATACTTGAAAATGATTTCCCGTCATCGACAAGGCCGTGTTCGTAACCAGATGAACCATTAAAATAAAATATTTTCATAGTAATTACAATATATAATTGAGAATGAATATTACTTATAACCAATGTCACATTTTCATCAACACCACGCATTATGCGATAATGTGAAGTATAGGGCAAAGTACATCGATATAGTCACCTGGGTAACGAATTTCATCTCTTTCACTCTTTCAATGTGATTCATATAAACATGAGACAAAACACATTTGTTCCCCAGGTGACAACATGGTAGCTACAATGTATGGGATACCGATGGAAGTAGCCCCATGGAATGCAGTGTGTACTAACACTTCATAGTATTGTAATGACTATTCCATTACTTGTAAAAAAACAGGATACGTGCAAATAATCGACTACAAATCTGAAAAAAGTACAATACATACAATACATACAACACATACATTGCGAAAGTAATTCATTAGATAAAGACACAATTTTATGATAAGAGCTAAGCCAATGCGTGTTTTTTTGGGCAACAAGCTGCGCGAACTGTTGTGCTCGGATATGCAATTACACGAGTAAAACAGTTACCAGAGCGAGTTGCTAAAATCAAACGAGTGAGTTTGCGAGTTTACAGAATTGTTTCCGAAGTAATGAATTTTGTAGCAGGATCCAATGTGTAATGTTTAATTGGCCGCCCATATGAATGTTGAATTTTACATAAAAATTCACGAAAAATGTACCGAGAATGTAAAGTGTAATTGATCAACCCATGAAGGGTTAGAGGCTAGATCATTATTTACTAGTTTCGCTGTTTGAGGTTCTACTTTTTGAAGTAATTGATTACATTATATTATTTTTCACATCATTTTAATAAGAGAACACAAATAACAGAGTTGAAATGTCTCGAAATCTAGGATCAAGTTATTCGGGAGAGTTTAGTGAAGTATTGTGCACCTTCTTAGAGAATTACGGACTTCCAAAATTAATAGATTAGAAATTTTTCAACATTTTCGAAAGTAAGTGAATTTTAACGGTTTTAAAAAAGTGTCCCTAATATGGAACACCAGGGTTCCTAATGAGGAACGCTTCAAAACATGAAGAAATTTTTCGCAACTTTTTTTTCTTTCAAAAGAAATTGACAATCTATTGTTAAGAGTTAGAACAGATAATAAATTTCGTCTTTCGGACCCTTAAGCGATGTTTAGATGTGATGGAAATGTGGAACATGTAGCTGTTGTGGAACAGTACTAGTTATCAAATATACTGTTCCATATTTCCGTATCCATACATTTGCATAACATTAACACTTAACTTATTCACACCTTTACATCTTTTTTGGCATGGCGTCTTCCAAAAATAGAAAATAAATTTTTTTCCTTTCAATTTGAACGAACAAAAGTGGGTGTTCCACATTAGGAACACAGACAAGATCTAGTCTCTTTCTTCTATATTTTTCAATTTTAAAAGAAGGTAACAAGGTACTCTTTACTAAGATGTCTAATAAGTATTTCAAAACATAAGAAGTTTTTTTTTCTTAACTGCTCTCGATGTTATCCAAATTCTTCTTCAGGAATTTTTTATCAGAATGACGTCAAAATGTGTATTCTTTTTCTCTTTTGTGTACAGCTACACAGATTTCTGTCAGTGTTGACGTAAATCAAAAATGAACCTAGCGTGCGCATTTTTTTCAAATTAGACATTATCCATGATCAAACATTTATGAGATATAGTGGTGTTCCACATGTTTCCCCTTACTCTACATAAATTTTACATTATTTATCCATAAATCCAAAATTTATGCAAGTAACGAAAAAATGATGTAAATGCTAATCTAAATTTGGAATGTAAAACTGATGGAAAAATAATGTAGCAAAATCCATCGTTGTTACATTAGTTTCACATCTTTTTTACATGATCTACATAAATTTTACGTGAATATCCATCAATTTTCCGTCAAAAATATATTTTTGTCGAATATAATTTTGAAATATACCCCAGACAGCAGCGTTGGCTACGTCACAGAATATCTTACGTTGAAGTTAAGTATCAAGGGTAGCGGTTAGAGCTTGAATGGGTGACCCCGTGAGTTGAAAAAAGGTGTGAAAATGTTTTTTTCGTTTGTAATTTCTTTTTTTTTTTTAAAGTTGAATTGTGAGTGTACAATATCATGGGTGCGCGGTAGCGTTGCGCCCGTGACGCAAGTCCCCATACGAACAAAAAATTCGGAAAATTTTTTTTAGTAGACTTCGGAACCATATATACAGCTAAGTTTTGACTCCCCCCCCCCTTTGCGACATACCCCCCGGAAAACATTTTTCTGGATTCTACGGAAAATTCTAAGGAGAAGTGTCTTTTCAATCATTAAAATAGGTTCTTTGGATCCGAAGATACGACCTTTAGAAAATTATCATTTCCTATACAAAAAGTGCTGTTTCATAGAAGCTAAAGTTAATGCAAACATCCAAACAGTTAGTTAGTGGGTTAGTTAGTTAGTGGGTTAGTTCCAGGGCCATTTGTATGAAAAACCGTGAAAAACCACTTTTTTGGCTCGTGCTCGAAAACGGCTCAATAACTTTTCTTGAAATTTTGCAGGGACCTTCGGGTGGGCATTCTACGTCATATGAGATTTTAAAAAAGGGGGGGGGGGGTACCGGCCTCGTTTGGGCTCCAGGGCTCTTAGAGGGCGTCATATAAAGCCCATATGTATGTGTTTGTGTGTGTAGTGTGTATGATAGCACATTTTGTATGAGGCAATGGTTGTGTGTTAGATAGATAGATAGAGGTTTGGTGTCAAAGGGAAAGTTGTTGGGTTGAGTGTGTAGTGTATCAGGATGACCGCCAAAATTGGCGGAAAATAGGCGGGGACTCAAAAAAAAAAACTTTTGATATGTTGTAGAGAAAGTTGAGGGAATCATTTTCGCCCATGGAAGTAGTAGCCGCCACGCTTCGGTTTGGCGCCGGCGGCGGCTCAAAAAAAACTTTTGATATGTTGTAGAGGAGGTTGAGGGAATCATTTCCGCCAATGTAAGTACTAGCCGCCGCGCTTCGGTTCGGCGGCAACGGCGGCTCAAAATAATGCAAAACATTACAATCACAACGAAAACACTTTTTAAAAGGGAAACGTGACGCAAGTCCTCGTCTCTACTTCCAAAACAACTACCTTGCGTTACGCTAGCGTTACAGGGGGGGGGGGGGGAGGGGGGGGGTCTAAAAAATGCAAATTTTAGTGTAACGTACTTTATGAACGGCGCCTTGTGCGTTTGCCACGAAGTTTGTAACCACTCCAATTTCGACACGGGTGAAACAATTTCCAACCGTCAACCGATTTTCAAAAACTTTTTTTTCCCTTAAATCTAATGGAAAAATCTTTTTTGGGATTGAATCTGGACGCTGTCGGTACAAGGGTCAATGAGCTAGGGCCGTTTAAGTGGTTTTTAGTCTTTCGTACATAGGTGTTCATGAGTTTTTGGGCTCAACCAGGGCCCTAAAACTGAATCTCTACTAGGGCCCAACGTGTTTTTTCTACATAAATCGGGTAAATATTATTCGATTTTCAAAATCTTTTCTTTCTTGAAAGATAATCAAAAAATTGATTACGGAATTGAATTTGGGCAAAATCGGTTTATTTCTTTCGACGTTACGGTCGCAAAAGTGGTTTTTTGAAGGTTTTCACTTATATCCCTGCGAAATTAAAACGGAAATCACGAAAATTAAATTAGTGAAAATATGTAGTGTCCTTAGTATGGGCCAAACTCGCGCTTCGCGACCCTTCTCGATATTTAGTGGTTTTTCGTGAATATTTCTTAAATCATAAGGTTTTTTGTGCAGTGTTGTAAAGAAAAAAGAGGAAAACTTTATTGTACATGGAAGCATGGGTCAGAGGCCTCTCCTAAGTGCTCTAGATCGGTTCTAAATATTTGAAGGATTTGGAAAGGTTTTTCAGTATTGCCCATTCGGCAATTTCCTGTCCAATTTAACGGGGAAGTAGTTGTATATACGTATGAGCTAAGGCAATATTTACTTAGATACGTTCGAGTCTTTTTGTAGCATCTATTCTCTTTGCCTCATCTATTCTGATGCGTAAGGGTCCCTTTCATATGTTTTTTTGATTAAGGTTGATAACTTTTGGCATAATGTTCGAGCAAAAGCGAACTGTAACAAAGCGTGCATATTATTAGGTGTAAACACTAAGCAACCAACATCCTTATTTGCATTCTAGCATAAAAGCGCATAATTTTCAATTAAAAAAATTATTACAAGTTATAAAATTCTCGTAGGCACTTACATCGATTCTAATTTAAACGGAGTAAAATTATAACAACAGCCTGTACCCATAATTGTACGTAGAAAAATCTATTGTACGAACATCTTATAACGATATTGGTCGTGTTGTTTGCTTTTGTTATTATTGCTTTCTTACTTGAAGATTAAGAGTGGAAATGCTAGTTGGCGCACTATTACTTTCTTTTTAAGAGCTGCATCAGAATTTTTCTGTATGGGATTGAGTAAATGCCATGCCATCTCTCCTATCATCAATTTTGTTACGATTTGGACTCTTTTATGTATGCTGTTCGTTTTTCCATAATATTAATATTAAAACTAGAAGGCAACATTGAAAACACCGTATAAGAAGTAGTGAAGAAAAAAAAATAAGAACAATAAGAGAAGCAAAGTAGATGCTGATAATGTGAAACCGTGATGGTAACCACAACTATCGCCAGCATAGACTTGTGTTGTTATACCTCTTCATAACGCATACAAACATCGACTGAGATTTTAAAAAGCAACGTTAAATCGTCGAATGGAACATTTGATATAAATTATTCTCAAAGGTAAGGTTAGCGTTCGGTGATGTCGTGAAAATCGGTATACAATTTTCTTCATTCTTGGCTCACTGCTTCATCTATCGAGAACGAATAGCTACGTTTTATTTGAATTGAAAATCGCGGAATGTTCGTTTAAAAAAAATTAACGAAAAATTATAGACATTTCCTTCCGATATTATTGCATTGATAAGTGCGCGTTTTTTAAATCATAATTTTGAAAGAAAAGCAACCCCCAAAATGTATCTACACATTTTTTTATTGATCCTCGTAGTGAATGTGAATGAATTTTTATGTGACAATAAAGATGGATTTATGGGCACAGCCGAATTGATTCAATCCGGCCGAAAGAGTCGACTGAGCCGTGATTTTTCGTCACAACATTTAGATAAAAGTGTCAAACTATCGGACGATACGATTCGGGAATATGGACAGTTGTTGCAAATGGACACGAAAAATTTTTCCGATCAACAGAAAGTGTTGTTGGAAAAAATTGTTGAACGTGTAGCCCGATTGGGCGGTGCTAATTTAAAAGTTGATGCGGCAAATGTCACCGATATCAATGAAAATGAAGGAAGAGGCAACAAGAATCGCCTGAAGAAAAATTCACACAGCAAAAATCAATCGGCGCCAACGAAGGCTGCAATTAAACACGACCAACACGACGGCAACGGTAAATTAACGGTAAAGCATAATATCCCATCCAAGGTAAACGATTCGCAAATGATAAAGATGCAAGTGAATATTAATAATAATGATGGTGCAATCAAGGCTAACATTACGGAAGTTATGTTCGGTAACATAAGCACATCATCGATTGTGGATAGTTTATCAGCGGATAATGCACGAGAGGATATTCAATTGAAAAAGCGTCCTGTCGGACCGGCTTCCATTGACAAAACTAAAATTAAGGTGAGTTTAAGTTAAACAAATATAAAAAATTACACGATAAAACGAGCAACTCGAAAAAAGGATATTTTAAATACTTTATACAAGTATGTAATGCATGCTACAAGGATATTTACCTTCAAATCACGTTAACTCTGTTGCCAGGGAGCGTAATATGATCATTATACATTTAAATATGCTAGATGAATTCAATAAGGGACTTATTGAAATTTCAGTCTTTTCTGTATGATACTTTCGATACATCCGCGATAGTGAGAAAAAATTCATAGAGGGGAAATGATGAAAACACACACAGCAAAGTGCCTTATAGGGAAAAATTTAACATTAGGTGGTACAGATTCTCTATGAACTAATGAAGGGAATTTTAGCAATCTTCAACATTAACGACAATCTACTCCAAAAAATGTTCAATTTTCGCTATATAAAAGGATAAAATTTTGTGAGATGCAGTCATTCTCGGGTGTCATTTATTGATATCACATTCTAGAAAATCATGAAAATTGCGGAAAATCCGTCGATAGGAATGACACTATTCGGCTCTTTTTGCGTGCGTACATAACAAGACTGGTACAACAATACGATCGGCTATTTCAAATTATTGGAGAACAGTTATGGCATAAATAATAGGCTTATACCTAAATGCGAATTCAAATCGGTTATATTTAATTAAAAATCAATTTTATCGTTGGAAAAGTACAGTATGGTTTCTGAATACTGACTTCGCTTGTTAGAGAATAAAAATGTAAATTTCTCGTTTTTGGTAATGTTTCGTTACATAACGTTTTTAAATTAATGTTTTGTTTGCTTTTGAATTGTTACTGAATTTATTCCATTCCACAGACACTTAAATGATTCGCAAATATTAAGATGTTCTCAAAATGAATTAATTGAAAAGCCCACTTTTGCATTGGAATGAAAAGTATTTGAATTTAATTGCTGTTGGCCCATCCAAACACATTATGGTGTGAGGCATCACAATTAACAAATCGTGTGAAACGAATTAACCGAAAAATAGAAAAATCTTTGTTGTTCCAATTAGACCCTTACAATCAGACATGTCGGTAACTCAAAGTAGGTCTAATATATATTTTTCGAGAAAAAAAACTTTCGATTCGACCTAGTCATACCAAGGGGTAAAAGAATCATAAAAATCCTGTCACTAGCTAACACAAATCTAAGGTTTTTTTTTTAAATCATCGAACAAATCTCTAATTTCGCAAATTTTCTTAAAATAATTATTAGCCGGAATTTCTAGGAAATCAAAAAAAATCTTTGATTTTAAAAACTTTTGCCACGCGCTTTTCGGGAGTCGTTTGCCCCCCGAGTTTACTTGAATTTTCAGTAATAATAAATTCAGAAATCTTTTAACTGACTCCAAGATTTCGGGAAGAATTTGACTGAACACAAGCGAGATGTATAACTGTTTGTATTCTTAGTAGAAACATTGTTGGAAGTTCTCTTCGAAGTCTTTGAGGAATGCAACAATTACGGATTTTTCAGTAGGATTGATACATTTTTTATAAGATTTTGAGAATGTTTTAGTAAATAAATTTTCTGAACCGATTGCCTGAACTTACCTGAATTTTTTACATTCAAATAATTCGCGCGAATATTTACTTACAGCAGTACCATTGGTACCAACCTAATACGATAAAAAACTCCATACATTTTTCTAAAGCTAAGCTGACAGCTGACATCATAGATGGCGCTAGGTTTGTGTGTAATTTATCACTGACACAGTAAAAACGTTGGTAACGAAAGGATCTCTACGAGAGTCCGTGTGAGCAAAAGCTCACAAAAAAATTGCGGAACTAGTAAATAAAATATGATCTAGCCGTTGACCCGGACGGGTTGTAACGGCGGATTATTATTATTATAAGCTGACAGCATATCAGACAACATTACACAGATATGAGCGGGAAAAAATTTGAATTTTTCAAAACGTTTAATTGCAATTATAGTACATTACGTCTGTGCTTCCAAATTATTGTTTTGACTCGTAGGAAGATTGCTGCATGAGCCGAAGGCGAATGCTGTAATCCTACGAATCAAAACAACAATTTGGAAGCACTTACGTACAATATTTTACATGTTGATGCTCGGTAAATGCGTTTTCCGAGTCGCTTGCGACGAGGTAATAACGTTTTTACCGAGCAGAAACATGTAAAATATTTTTACTGTATATGGCGACATTGTGTTGATGTGTCGCATGTTTCACGGGAGGAATTTTTCCGCCGCATATACGCCAAAACTCTCTCTCCTATTACAGTAAAATATTCTTCAAAATTAGTAGATTACAGTAGGAGGTGTAAGTCATCACATGAGGGATCAATTTTGTGAAATGAGCCAAACTCAAGAGGCTCAAGAGGCAAACTCAAAAAGCTTTGAAAATCGATTTACTGATATACATGTAAAGAGAAGCTTCCGGTGGGGCACTAATGTAGCATGTAAAGAATAACATGCAATGAATAACTTCCGGGAGGTGCACATGTGCATGTAATGACAATTTTTCGGTAGGACAACGAGTGAAAGCACATACATGCTTGATGTATGCTTCCCTAGAGCAGCGTGTTCGGTGAACGTATACATCTCGCATGTATGTGCAAATGTTGAAAACTACTACTTCCTACTTCATATTATCAGTTTATTTATTATATGCAGCAACAGAACTTCAATTTTTTTTTTCAAAATTGTAAACGAAAATGTTGGAATACTAGACGCCAGTAGGTTCAAGTGCCAATGCAGGCGATCTCATTTGATTTTGAATTTGTTGACCGGGAGATTCCAATCGAAGTGTTCGGTCGAAATTTTCCAAAACAAAATCCTTCGTAAGTGGTGATGTTCAACCGTACGTCGTGTGCTAATTTTAATTATAAAGCCGATTGATTTCGAATGGATGGTAATAAACGACCGATACAACAATACAATACGATACGACAATACGATACAAACAATTCAACTTTACCGATAAAAAATAATAAATGACCGATAATTATTTACCGATAAATTTTTAAACGTATATTCAAAGCATGATTAAAGCGCGAATATTTGGGGTAGTGTCCAAAACACCTGATAACTTTTTGTAAAAGGAAAAATTCCCAAGAGAAGTGACTGATATGAAGGTATCGGTAAAAAGTTATCGATCATTTATTATTTTTTATCGGTAAAGTTGAATTATCGGTCGAATATAATATCCCGTTTCGAATTCGTTGACCGGGAGACTCCAATTGAAATGTCCAAAAACGAAATCTTTGTTCGACGATGGTTGTGTGGCAAATACTTGTTCGAAGTGTTGGTTGACTGGGAGATTTGCAAGCAAATGTTCAGCCATTGTAAATACGAAAAATGTCGACAGCATCTCAGTCCCGTAATGTTCGTGTGTAGTTTTGTTTGTTTCTGTGTTCCTTGACTGGGAGATTTCCAAAGAAATATCGAGTCGCCTGGTTGACGACATTAGACAGTACTCTTCAAAGACCAATTGAAGTGAGTGAGAATTAAATTGGTTGTCGTCTTCTTTGATTTAAGCCCAGCAAACGTCGACACGCTCAGTTGGCGAAAATTGGGATTAGAATACTCGTTTGTTTGAGAAGTGTATTTTTGTTCATAAATCGATTAGCTAAGTGATGTTCTTCAACATATTAGCGATAATGATCCTCTTCCTGATACATTTAGGTTCACTGGCTAATTATCAACTCATTAAACACTTCCACGATTTGATTATATAGTTTGCTTCACACTAAAGCGGTGTTGATATTTTGGCCGCGTCACTGTCACGCACTGTCACACTATCAGTACATATAGCATACAGATTAATATAAAAATATAAAAAAATTACATGTGAAGAATTGATGACAATTATAATTTTTCGGACGTATAAAGGAGAAAGTAAGACAATCTTCCGCTAGGGTGAAAACACCGGTTACGAGCCCGTTTAGAAATTGGTTTAGTTACGAGCCCCTATTGTCTTTTCCTTTGTTCTCAAAAAAGAACAAGAAAGGCTCGTAACCGATGCACTTACCCTATTACTTCGTTATCAGCTTTAATTAGCTACCGCTGCTAAGTAATGTAAATGCTCTTGTCCTCTGTCTGTATGTTTGTGCACAATCATGATGAATTGTACCAATCGAGAGAAAAAATATCGACAAAAATTAGGTAAATCGATATTTTCTTTGGATGGTAGTAAATCGTTCAATAATCAAATACATAATGTACAATAAATAGACTATGCATCGGATAAAATGTGCGATAAAAATTAAATTTTGTCCAATAAAAAATTCGTAAAAGGAAAATAACATTTTTATTGGGAGAAAATAATTTTATTATTGGACATTTATCCTTTTTATTGGAAAATTAGATTTTTTTTATTGGAGTCTAAATGTTAAACCATTTTTTTTCACCACACCACCACTTCCTTCTTTTAAAAAATATTGAAATTTTGTTTGATGAGCTGTCTTCCCCGACTTTTCGGCAAGCTATCCAGCACTCATGAATTTCGTCATAAAATGTTGTATACTTTCACACTTTCACGACACCGCGCTAAAAGTTTGTATTGTAGTAGACGACCCCACAGACACTTTACCTTGTAAATTTAATACAATTTATCTATCAAGTATTTTGTGTCCTCAATATTTGTGGTATTCATGATTCTCTCTCTGCGCGTGCGCAGTAATTCCGAAGAATAAAACGAATGGTTAATGGTAATGCGGAACGTTGTGGATTTGAACTATAATAAATCACAAGAAGAAAAGTTGATAAGTAAATTGCACCGACTGTATCTTCAGTGAAAAATAAAGTTTTTTTTGAGTAATCACCATTTTAGGAATAATTTGTATTTGCGAATCGCATTAAGTATTTAGCATGAAGTTTTCTTTTCTTTTTCAACTGAACCTTAAATTAGTCTTCTGAATAATATTTATGGTCTATGCATAATGAGAACAACCATTAAAGTAAATATAAAAGTTATTTTATGTATATTAAAACACATGCTGCGATGCATAAATATACACAACGATAACATAATCATCATTACTACACGATCATCAAACACACATTGAGCGATAAAAAAATCCATATCTGCAAATCCATTCTGCAAAACACATTCTATCAACGTACGTGCTTTTGTGGACTTCAATTTGTACCAAACCATATCGAGGTAATCAAATCCAATAATATTTATGAGCCGCGGAAGAATAAATAATTGGAAGTTCTGTAATGCGCGCGGATTGTTCTTCATCACCTCATTTTTTCACATTTATAGACGCGTTACCGCTATTACCTCGTGATAGAAAAATATTAAATTTTTAAACTATTGGGATAATAAATGCAATGGAAGTAATTGTATTCCATGTGCAATATAACTTTGTTTTTGTAATTCTAATGCATTTTATCGGCTATTATATGGTTAGCTTAGCTGTGCGCTGTGCCAGATAGAAATTGAATAACACTATATAATGACTTCAATCATCTGTTTTATTACCAGGTAATGTTGAGAACGAAGATGCTAATATCAGGTAATTGTCATGCATAGATATGGAATCATTTTATTGATGGGATTTTATTTTTAATTATTGACATTGACGGCATATCGGTGGAATTGAATTGCATTTAATAAAATAGGAAAATTAATTATGCAAAACTTTTATTTCCACCAAACAACTTTCACGAGTTTCTTGTTCTTTTTTTTTGCTTTTAATCAAATCAATTTCGTTCCACATATTTATGTGACCGACTGCGAGATGAGCTTTTCTTTTGTCAATTTTTATTTCGCAAAATTTACATTTTCATTGTAACCACATTGTTTGATCACGCAAATGGCAAAAAAAGGCGCCATGCATAATTATTCCATTGTAATTTTCATTATTAGCAAAGATACACTCTGTTCCGATGGATGGTATGTGTTAATTATTCCATGTGATTCAAATTCAATTGCCAATCAAATTTCAACAGAAATTTGTCTCAGGTGATCAGCTGTATAATATTATGTATACAGTACAATCCCACCAATAGACAAACACTTAAAACACATCCGATCAGAGAAATGATAGGTTGGTACGCTTGTGCCAAGGTAGAACTCTCATTTCTCTGCATCCGATAGACAAAAAGAACCTTTTTCTTAAATAAATTCTCAACGAAAATAGATAGCAGCACATTCTATACACTTGACATTTGAGGCAAACTAACTCAATTGAGAATTCTGACATTTGGTGCGGATCATTTTTAGTTCATAATATCGACGTTTGGAGGATAATAGATGTCGCACTTTTCGTTGAGAATAACCCAGGGGCGTGACAATCTTTTGTTTTGATATTTGCAAGTAATATTCGACGTGAAGTTAGCTGCAGTTACAACCGAAACTAGCTTCATTGCAACAAACTCAGCTGATTTCATTCATAAATTAAGCTAAATCAGTTGACTTCATTGAAAAGTTAACAAATCAGCTGATTTTTTTGCAACTGCAGCTAACTTCACGTTGAGTGTTAGTTGCAAAGATTGAAACAAAAGACAGTCACGCACCAGGAATAACCTATCCGACACCTCACTGCGAAAGAGTTGGTGCCTAGCGGAAAAATATGCAAGTACCTTTTTGACGTAGAAAGTGAAGCCATGAACGAGATAATGGCGAAAACTAGTAAATCATGGGCGCGCGGTAGCAATGTGCCCGTGAAGCAAGTCCCCATGCGACCAAAAAAATCAGAAATCGTAGACCGCGGAACCATATATACAGCTAAGTTTTGACTTTTCCCCCCTGAGACTTAACTTTTCGAATTCTACGTAAAATTTTGATTGTAATCGACAGTTTACTCATTAAAATCGGTCCAGTGGATCCGAAGATATGTCCTTTAGAAAATTGTCATTTTCCATACAAAATGTGCTATTTCATAGAAGCCAAAGTTAATGGAAACATCCTACGTTAGTTAGTGGGTCAGTCAGTTAGTTAGTTCCAGAACCATTTGTATGAAAACCGACTTTTTTGGCTCGTGCTCGAGAACGGCTCGATAACTTTTTTTCGCCGGAAATTTTTTTCACCGGAAATTTTTATTCGCAGAAATTTTTTTTCGACAGAAATTTTTTTCGCCGGAAATTTTTTTCGCTGAAAATTTGTTTTCTCTTTTCTTCCAAAACTACTGATATCACAATAAAAACCCTTTTTAAAAGGGAAACGTGACGCAAGTCCTCGTCTCTTCTTCCAAAACAACTGATATCAATTTGGGTGACGCTTACAGCTTCGGAACGCAAAAATTTCTTTTGAAATATTTTCATTTTTGATTAAAGAAATGCGTCACAAATGCCGGACCCTCCCAACGTAATAATTTTTCTGGCTACTTGGCTACCCGTACTCCACCCATCATGCAAAACTTAATTTTTTTTTCGTGTCAGATCATCATCTAGTCCTCAGGTGTGTTGCTTCCGGGTCTCTTGGAAGCTAAATGTTTTGTTTTTTTATTATCGCGATTTGTAGCAAACAGATTACTGTTAGGATTTCTCCTTCCGTCATTCACACATATGTAATAACTTCTGTCCCAACAATTTCCTTAAACTGCATTCTTGGCCATAAAGTCGAGCGTGAAATAATAGCCAATTTGTTGTAATTGTTTCTAGCGAAAAGTGTTTCGATAAAGAATAAACAAACAGCTTGAATGAACTGCAATTCAAGTTCTTGCTTTGTGTGGGTGTAGCAAATGCATGAATGTGGCTTAAGGCAACCCGCGGAAAAATATTTGTTATCCTCTGAATAAAATAAATAAAATATAAAATGTGGTTCTGAGTGAAAAAAAATGTATTATTGAGGGCATGTGGGTGTTTGAATAAAATAATAAAGAAAATCTCATCAAAACTGGAAGAAATTCAATGTTGCAACAATAATTGTTTGACATCAATTTATATAAATTATGCATTGAAAGGTGAATGCAGCCACATCAATCGAAATATGTGAACGACATACAAGTTTCGACATTTATTTGAATTAAAACGCCTCTAACTGCAGCCCAATATCATCCAAACAAAGAATTTTCATTCATAAATCCATTTTCTCTCGCGTCACTATAAATTTCGTCACATTGCTTGATCGCAACTCACCGAACAAAGTAAGGAATTATTAACCATGGTCCATTAACTTCAAGAGTAGCTCATCAAAATGTTTCAACTAAGACCACCGCAAGACGTTCTTTTTTAATGTCAAGTGAGAAATTAGAAATCGAAAAATTGGATGGAACTTGGGAAGCATTCTAAGTGTGTATTGTATACCACTTAATAGCCAGATCGGAAAGAATATCTCGAACGCATTCAACCAAAACCAAAGATAGTTAAAACTAATGTTTCAATAGTCGCACGTATGCATTATGCACCATTGCCGTCCCTTGATCTAATAGAAAATGTAAGACAAATTTGTTCTGCTCTGTTAGACAAAGGTACACTTGAATTCTGTTTCAACATTCAAAACGATTTGACTTCGTTTTAATGAAACGTTTTTCTTCTGCTTTTATGCATTCGAAAAATGGATACAAGTTCAGCAAGCACGATGATGTAACTTGCATAAGAATATGGTTGAAACGTGATAAATACGAATATGAATCAAGATTTACTATTCGCTTAGTTCGTTTATTATGAAGTAGGAAGTGCAGAATTTTTGAACCTTTTCGACTTTTTATTCAGAAGTAATGCGATTTTCTCGTTTATTTCACCGCATAAAATCATCGAAATGTCATTTTCAAAATTAATGTGGCAGAAATTGTATTCCTCTTCTGATCGTTAAGATAGAAACGTATTTAGTGTTGTTTAATGAGAAAGACATGCAATCCATGCAATGCTTCGGATCAGTTAAATTGTGGTTGCTGTCTAAGCATGAATTGCCTCGGCTTTAATTATATTTGCGAACATTTATAGCCAGCTGAAGGTTTGTTATCGATAAGTTTCAATGGCACTGAACTATTTTATTTTCTCAGTTTATTAACTTTGCTCCTTTGACATTGAAATTGAAAATTCTAAAACTGGCAATCAAATAACACCCGAAAATTATAAATTCCTTTGTTTTTACTGACAGACATTTAACACGTTTGATGATTATAAGTACAATGAGTGATTATCTTGCAGTAAGAGCGTTGAAAATTGTTACGTGTTTCCGGTGCGTAATGTCATCCTTACTGACTTGTAAGCAAGTAAAGGAATCCTTTACGTACGCACGTAATTACTTGTGACACTTTAAGCTTCGATACGCAAAAGTAAAGTAAATTTTTGTCGAATCGAGACTCAAACTTAACGACCGGAGAAATGTTCTTGATATTTTCAGGAGAATAAAATTCGTTTACAAGTTCAATTCTGTCAAAATATCTTGATATCTCAAATTTTAGAAGTTCCTTATCCCAGGGTGGGTATGGTTCCAATTACCATTAAAGTCCGGAACGATCTATTCGCTTATAAGCGTAGTGACCGACATCTAGCGCCATAATTGCCTGCATTGAGTGGGGTTCTATACTATTGCTATTCGATCAATCATCTTTATTATCATGCTAATGCAATCATCAATAATAGAATTGACTAATGTATGCCCACATGCCATCTACCCACCTAGTAATTCAAACGCATCGGCCTTTATTGTGACATTTAGAACTTTTTTCGGGACTCCAAATAGCATGGCTTTTCGACCGGGCCCTCAAACGTTTCGACAACTTGATTTTTTCATTTGGACCGTCTACTGCTTGAGCATTAAAATTTTTAACATCTCTACACCTAGAGCCACCGTTTTCGGATATTTTGTAGTCCTACCCTAGGCCAACATTTCCCTTATATAAGTAATGAGATAGCTATTCAGAAATTTTCCAACGGGCTCCGACACTGCCGGGCACCACCTTGGCTTTTGAGTGAGACTCCACAGCTGCTGGGAGCCCAGACGACCCCATAGACATGTTCACCGTGCTTTCAGGACTGTTTTGATCTAAAATAATCAAACTTGCCTTAACATTCGCTTTCAAGAACGATCTGGAACATTAAATTTGTCTAAAGTGGACAAATCTGAAATTTACTCCATTTTCGACGATTTTTTTTCAGTTTTTTGATTTGAGCACTCCCTAAATCTCGGCCCCATAAAAAAAATTTTTCAGGGGAATATTTGGCACCGTTTTCCGGGCTAAGCCTACAACTTTTCGACAACTTAATTTTCCCATACATTTTTGGACAGGTCTACTACACACTCAACCCAACAATTTTCCCTTTGACACGAAACCTCTATCTCGAACACCCAACCTTGTCTCACACAAAATGTGCTACCATACACATTACACACACAAACACATACATGTGGGGGCTTTATATGGCGCCTTCTAAGAGCCCTGGCGCTCAAACGAGGCCCGTACCCCCTTTTTTAAAATCTCATATGGTGTAGAATGCCCACCCGAAGGTCCCTGCAAAATTTCAAGAAAAGTTATCGAGTCGTTTTCGAGCACGAGCCAAAAAAGTCGGTTTTCATACAAATGGCTCTGGAACTAACTAACTAACTAACGAACTAACCCCCCACTAACGTAGGATGTTTCCATTAACTTTGGCTTATAAAAAGCACGTCTTGTATGGAAAATAACGATTTTCTAAAGGTCATATCTTCGGATCCACTGGACCGATTTTAATGAGTAAAATATCTATTTAAATCAAAATTTTATGTAGAATCTGAAAAACTAGGTCTCAGGGGGGTACGCAAGGAAAAAGGTTAAAACTGAGCTGTATATTTGGTTCCGAAGTCTACGAAAAAAAAATTTCTGAATTTTTTTATCGTATGGGGACTTGCGTCACGGGCGCATAGCTACCGCACGCCCATGATAATGTCGTTCTTAATACGATTATCGCACTGCTCCTTCCGAATTCACCTTTTCTACATTCCTGAGAACCCTCAATAGATATCCGCAGTGCAGCCAAATTTCACTACCCTACAAAATCGTTGGTCTGAAGATTGATCCGTGAAACTTTGCTACTTCATGTTGGTACCCGGAGCAAACACCTTAACTTTCCTAAGTTTTTACGCATTTGCTAGCGATTTTTAATCAAATACAAAACTTTCAAACACTTAGAAAAGTTAAGGTGAATGCTCCGGGTACCAACAGGAAGTAGCAAATGAATTAAGTAGCAAAGTTCCACGGATCAATTTTCAGGCCAACGATTTTGTATGGTAGTGAAATTTGGCTGGACTGCGGATATCTATTGAGGGTTCTCAGGAATGTAGAAAAAGTGAATTCGGACGGAGCAGTGCGATAATCGCATCAAGAGCGACGTTATTGGGGATTTCAAGGAGTTTCATTGGTGGAAAAGATGGCAAGTTTCAGCAAGTGTAACTTAACAATACAATTAGTCTTTATCACATACGACAGTCAGGAAGTCCAAACCACTCTTTAGATCCCTGACATTATCTGCCAAAAGAATAAAGCCATTCGTCAGGATTTTCCACTTCCACCACTTCCGCACCGATGTGTATCAAGGTGCGCAAAGTGTATCAAGGTGCACAGAGGTGCATCGAGGTGTATCAAAGTGCATCGAGGTGTATCAAAGTGCATCGAGGTGAATCAAGGTGCAGCGAGGAGTATCAAGGTGCAGTGAGGTGTATCAAGGTGCAGCGAGGTGTACCAAAGTGGGGTGAGGCCACCAAGGTTTCGGTTTAATACAGATGATATAACAATAGGATTCCGACTGATATTACCTGATGGGTCCAATTACCTTACCACCCACCTAAACTCAATGAGTCTCAGATTATTGTACTTGAGTAAACTTTCTAAGAGATGGATTAGAGCGATTAGAGGAAAATAAACACAGGCTGTGGTTTGCATGGAATAAAAAGTCAAAGGAAGAAATTGACATTGAAACGCCCTCTGATTAACCCAATAAAGAAACGAAGGTATGTCGCGCCGTCTACACCATCGCAACAATAATGGATTTTTAAAGAGACGCAAAATCATCAGAAAATGTAATTAATTCCGAAATAATTATAAAACAAAGCCAGAATGAAAAATGAATGCACAATGAACTTGTTGTTATTATGTCTGAATGGTAAAACATCACTTTTCTTTATTGAAATGAGATTTTGAAAAGTGACTTTTAACCCAGCTGCCTTCTAATAAAATTTAATTAACTTCAAAAGTAATTTGAACGAATGATGAGTAAAACTGCATTATGGGGCAGACAGTCTTTTTTATGCTTATTTTTTACATAAATTAATAAACTTATGCACTTGCATGCACAAATCATTTCATTGTGTGTCTACAGTTTTACTTATTTTCTTCTAAAAACAGCCACATAGTCACACAACATAATAATTTAGTAAAAACTCCTTTCAACTAATAAATAACTTGATGATGCGATACCTTTACCTATTCTAACATTCAGTGTAACTTTATTAGAAGAAAGGCCGCATCGAATAACGTTACATTGGAAGGTATAATCCATGTGGTATCAAGAGAGCTAATAAAAACGAAAGAATAATAGTCTTTTCTGTATCTAAGACGGTTATGCATTAGATTATTATCAATCAGCATAAATCTGATGTTTCCGAATGACATACATATTTTGCGGTTTACATTCATTTCTAGTAGAGTTATAAAGTTTTTTTTCTTTCTTTGAACAAAAAAAAAAAAATGAAAATGAAAAGGTAAATAAATCTCAACGAAAATTGTTCAAATGTTCGTGAGATTGCGTAGAAAATTGATATATTACTTGTCTAGTCCATTTCATCTTTGGTATTCCAATAAATGCAAATATTCAATTAACGCTACAAACCTGGATCACGACAAGGTCCACTACAACACACCCTTACTAATTCGCTTATTTGTGCGTTTAATGAATAATCCTTCGATTGAAAGTGTGGATCAGAATACACGTTGAGCATGTAATCCTTAGTGTTGTTAATCCGCAACAGCTAGCAGTTGCTCTCTCGAGATCCCGACTGAGCATTGCCAATGGAACTATTATATTCTTTTCGGCATCCTTTTTAACCGTAAGTCTTAAGATTGGCCTATGAGATCTTGTTGAACACGTGCGGCGATCTCAGAGTCCATTTTCCTTTTTTCCTCAAGTAGAACGCCTTCAGGAGGTAGGGAACACTGCGAAACGCGTTGCGTCCTACAATAAACCTTACATAATGTGGAGTGGTAAGCTTACACAGGATTGAGAAAGATGGAAGCATAAGCATATTTCCTGTCCTTTTCTTTCATGTGCAGATCTACGCGTACTTTTGCACTAACATTTGTCTTGCTATTTCGAGGAATTTGTAACCAATTATAAACTCAGGAGAAACGAATTTGGATGATTTCCAGTCCGCTGCGATCTATCAAAGAATTTACATTCAAATTGAGTGGATATCTCGGAGAATGTTTAGAAAATTGTTTTTGTTTTCTGAGTTTGTCACATTTTCACTTTAAAATTGAATTAAATTTGAAATTAACTTTCATACCGAATGATGGATTTCGAAACTTTTCTAATTTTTTCGTTATATTTACAAAAAAACAACTACAAATTACTGACCTATTGCATATCATTTGCATATAAAGGGCACCTTAACAATGGTCTGTTAAAGATTAAATTATTGTTTACACTGATTTCATGATTATGAGTTTGTTTCTTTCATCGTAATTGTACCATAGACACGAAGACATTAGAAACGTTGATGGTAATTTTTCACACTTTTTCATTTTTCATGGTTTGGTGAAAAGAAGCGTCAAATTTATAATTCCTATTTACTATAATTGCATTATGAATGTGAAGGCCTTTTTCTGAATTAAAAGGTAAGGCACTTTAGTTCGAAAGAAAAAGAACGATTTGGTAATTTAATTATAATTTTGGTTTATTTCCGCTTTCACAAAATGAACGTCTTTTGTAGGGTACATGCTTCATTGGATGCATTAATAAAACTTAAAGACTAAATTAATGGCTTAATCAGCTCGCCGGGAAAATCGGATTTACATTTTTCTAAATTAATTCTTCCATAGCCCACGCAAGATATCGGTAATCATTTTATCGAAATTTCACCGTAAAGAAAGTTTTGTCATAAATTTTGTGAATTAAATAAAAATACATTTTAATGATCCTCTACCTCTTCCTGTGCTTTGTCATTAGAAAGGAAGGTCAATGTTACCTCTATTGTTGTTTGATTAAAATGGAAGAAATTCATAACATAAGATATCAGTTTTGTGTTACGAGCCGAACTCAAGAGTTCTAATTCGAACAACGAGCTTCGAAAATAGTTTTTTGATGATTCAAAAGCTGGGAGCAATCTAATTCGTCGAAGGATGGGGAAATTGTAAAGGATAAAATATATTGTGGAAGCGTACTTTTATCTGCGAATTTTGATTGAAATCGACATTTTACTCATTAAAATCGGTCCAGTGGATCCGAAGATATGACCTTTAGAAAATCGTCATTTTCCATACAAAATGTGGTATTTCATAGAAGACAAAGTTAATGGAAACATCCTACGTTAGTTAGTGGGTTAGTTCCAGAGCCATTTGTATGAAAACCGACTTTTTTGGCTCGTGCTCGAAAACGGCTCGATAACTTTTCTTGAAATTTTGCAGGGACTTTCGGGTGGGCATTCTACGCCATATGAGATTTTAAAAAATGGAAGGTACCGGCCTCGTTTGGGCGCCAAGGCTCTTAGAAGGCGCCATATAAAGCCCATATAAAAGAATGTTTTGTATGTGTGTGTGCGTGTATTCAAAGTATGGGACAAATATGAGCAAAATTTTTGGACTGTGATAGGATGGAGATAGATGTTTGATGTTAAGGGAAAAGTTGATGGGTTGGGTGTATAGTGTGTCAGGGGGACCAACAAAATGGCCGACCCATGGTATGGGACGGATTTAGGGGAAAATTGTTTTTTTTTTTAATTTTCTTTATTGAAAATAG
>WJQU01002999.1:0-25908 GCA_029228625.1 Pseudolycoriella hygida
AGGGACGATCCCTAAACCGTCACACAACGGAGCGAATGACTTCAGGCGCTTCAGGCTAATCAATCTCACATCTTTTATTTTACCCACTTCATGTTTTCATGTCATGGCAAGTCTACAGACTCCGCTCTGCATAGCCCCGCTGCTGGCATAGAAGGATCGGAGAAATATCGCTAGGATGTTTTATGAACAAAGAGGGCGCTTTCGACAACATGGGATTTGAATTGATCGGCAGGGCGCTGCGCTGGCAGAGAGAGAAGTAGCGCCAGTTGTGATTAGATGGATTGATAGGATGCTCAGAGATAGTACCGTTGAGGCCGATATATGCGGCTCCAAGGCCAGTCTCTGGGTGGCCAAAGGATGCCCCTAACCAGGCATCCTTTCACCTATGCTGTGGTGTATAGAAGTTGACTCGCTCCTAAAAGAGCTGAACAGCAAAGATTTCCCTGCCCAGGGCTACTCGGATGACCTGACCGTTATGATCAAAGGCAAATTCGAGAGCACCTTGGGAGACTGTATGAGGATGACACTGAATATAGTGGGAGATAGTGTCGTGAGAAGGGCCTACGAGTGAATCCAGACAAAATGGGCCTGGTGCTTTTTAGCAAAAGGCTCACAGGCTCAGAGCTTGTTGAAAAAGCGTGGCTCTTCGGAGAAAACATTGAGACAAGCGCCCAGGTGAAATATCTGGGGGTTGTGTTGGACCGCAAGCTAAACTGGATTGCGCACATGGAAGACGAGGCCCAAAAAGATCTAAACTCAAAGTGCAATCGAAAAGAGCTAGGGCCTATCCTCCAAAGCAATACTGTGGATATACGGCTGCGTAGTTTCGTGGTATGTGTGTGTGCCACTGGTTCCATGAAAACGACGGCAACAGCGGCCACAGAAGTTCTACTAGCGGTCCCACCTGTAGATATAGTAATGAAGACATGCCACGATTACATGAAGCGAGAATTAAGTTTCGAAAGGTACTTTGAAGCGATCTTCCCAGATAAAAACGAATGATTAAATGGGTGGCCAACTACGTTACCTAGTAGCGAATGAGTTGGACTTACGGACGGATCGAAGATGAGTGAAGATACTAGAGCTCGTGTATATCACTGCCGTGCAAATCATAAAAACCTTGCGATGAAAGAGATTTTGTATGGATTTTTTCATCTCAAGGTTTTTGCGATTTGCACGGCAGATCACCCAGGAACGGACACCGGTACTTGGATTTATCTAGGGAAGCTCTCTAGTATCTTTCAGGCGGAAACTTCTCGCTGTGAACTTCTGCCAGAAGGACTAGGAGACAAAGGTATAGTAATATGCACGGATAGTGATAGCAGCGATAAAAGCGCTGATATCACTCGTGGTGACTTCCAAGTTGGTGAAAGAATACAAGGAACACCTAAACCAGATAGGGCTGAAGAATCGGGTCAAACTGGTTTGGGGTCCCGGACATTTGGGAGTGGATGGTAATGAGAAAGCTGATGAGCTGGCTAGAACCGGCTCACATTCGGACCGGAACCACATATCCCTATCCCGAACTCACGTTATGCGAAAAAGATAAAGGATTGGGTGAAGACGGAACACGGTAAGAGCTGGACAGCGTATGACGGAGAAGTGCACTCCAAGTGTTTCCTCACGAGAAATGGACAAAAGAGCTCCTGACGATGAGCCGGGACCGAGGGAGGATGACTGTGGGAGCGGTGACCGGCCATTGCGGACTCAACAAACACCTAACGAAAAGGACCCGGAGTGACCCGGAGTGCTCCTGTGGCTTGCATGAGAAAACGGGCTTCCACCTTATATGCGAATGCCTTAAGTTCCTTCAGCTATTACATTAGACATGTTCCTGTTCGGCACGCGAAGGTTCTCTTGATTTTTACATGATGAACGGAATTGGGAACAAAGGGTTAAAAGATCTGTGTTGCAGATCGAGAAATCGATCGTCCCAAATTGATAAAATCTAATAGCTGCAGTTGCGACCGAAGCTAACTTCATTGCAAAAAAATCGGCTGATTTCATTCATAAGCTTACCAAAATCACCTGAGTTCATTGAAAAGTTCAAAAATCAGCTAATTTTTTTGCAATGAAATTAGCTACGGTCGCAACTGCAGCTAGCTACGGTCGAAACTGCAGCTAGCTACGGTCGCAACTGCATCTAGCTACGGTCGCAACTGCAGCAAGCTATGGTCACAACTGCAGTTAGCTATGGTCGCAACTGCAGCTAGCTACGGTAGCAACTGCATCTAGCTACGGTTGCAACTGCAGCTAGCTACGGTCGCAACTGCAGCTAGCTACGGTCGCAACTGCAGCTAGCTACGGTCGCAACTGCAGCTAGCTACGGTCGCAACTGCAGCTAGCTACGGTCGCAACTGCAGCTAGCTACGGTCGCAACTGCAGCTAGCTTCACGTTGAAAATTACTTGCAAAGATCAAAACAAAAGACTGTCACACCCCTGACACACCCCTGCATGGATCCAACATGCCAAATTCGATGTGTTATTGTGAGATTCTCTCCCTTGAAAAATATGCCTGTCTACATGCGCATTCTATCCAGGCACATCGCTGCCAACTTAGCATTTCTCTGCTTTAATTACAACGGTATTGGATGAAGTTTGTGATGGTTTGATATGTGAATGTTGATATTTCAACAATGAACTGTCACCCGAGTGTATTACATGTTCAATGTTAATACACGCCTTTAGTGTTTGACAGCTCAAGCAACGCATCATGAAAATCACTATACTTTGACATGAGCCGTTGACGCAATAAAGTCGTGGAACTTATTTTCCTGTGTGAATGCCGAACTTTCGTTAAGGAAAGTTCTGCGATGAAAACGTAACAAAATTATTGCATTTCTATTTTGCATAAAATGTTGGAGCTTTGCTAAATTCCTGGATTCTAAAGTACAATTAAAAAGTTCAAAAGAAGCATAACAAACGCTGTATTGAGAAATGTTCCTTCTCTTACATTACAAAAGCTAACAGCGACGCCTCTGAGGCTTACATTTGTTTGTTTGTGGAGATTTATGTGAGAATACGATCCCTAATTTATTTTTCAAATTTTAATTCTTTTGTACAGTTTGGATGAACATTTGAGCAAAACAGCACAAATCAAGTCGGCTCAGCAGAAAACTCCATCTGTTAGTGCTAATCACTCAAGCAGTCGATCGTCGTCAATTGCTGGAGAAGTAGTCGACGTCAGAGTTGAAATAACACCACCAAAAGAGACGGAACAAGCAGCTCTTCCAAATTCTTATTCCATGGACTCAAATGCCACTCTAAACTTAAGCATCAATTTATCGGACTTCAAAACTCCATCGACAAGTCCACAGCAAAGGAAATACTCGGAAATTCCAGCCGAAGGCTTACTAAATCCAGTCAATTTCGGACGATGTACTCCCTCACCCTCTACCTCTGGTCCGCCAAATAAACTTTACAAAAAATTAGAAGAAATGATGGACCTAAGTCTGCCATATAATCATTACCGTTGTCTCAGTCCCAGTGAAAGTAATTTAACGCAATGTAACGATGGTAAGTACATGTACAGTGTGGCTAAAGGTGCTGATCTCAGCAAACCAGGTTCGAGCCGACTATTGCGACGCCAATTTAGTCTCGATAAAGATGACTCTATAGCAACACAGCTTAACAAATCTGGTTTGGAGATATCAACACTACAGGAAAATCACGGTGGCACTAGTTCATCTAATGTTAAACCATCAGGACGTTTGATCAAACAACATTCAGCTAGTGTTGCTGTCGATTTGGAGAAAATCGAAGAGATTCCAGTGTCACCAACACAACTATCAGTACACGGATATAAAAATGAATTGTTTTTAAGTCAAATACCGGGTAGTGAACCTGGATCACCACATTCGGATAATGAAGCTGGAACGAGCAATGGCGGTGTGGCCGAAAAGCGGGAAATTAGTTTGAACGTTGAATCATTGATTATAAGATAAGATAAGATACGATTTAAAAGTAGTTGAGACAAATGTCATGTCCTGGTCCTCCCCTTATTATGGCAAGATTTTTAGTCGACAAAATCAATTCATTTTTGGATGTTGTCGGACAAACTATTTTTTAGTGTTCCAAACTATTCGACAATCTTATTGAGTAGAGACAATGTTTACCAAACGTCTAGACTGCTACACAAATTTTCGTTTTATTCTTCATTAACTCACAACTCACAATCCTAGGTGGTAACGTGGCCTCGATCAAATTTTTCCTAAAAGATTCAAAATGTCCCAAATGTTAGAATTTATTTGTTAAATGAAGACATCGTGAAACATAATACATTAAAATGAAAACAAGGCATCAAGACGCGAAAATAAAATTTCTCATGTTTCATTGTGACTAAATTGAAGTAAAACCAAAGATCAGCCTGTAGAACAATTGCGCACAGATTTCCCATTCGCTTTTTTGGAAACATTCTCGAAACCATTTTCCGGAAGTCTTCCTCCGAATTTCGAAATAAAAGACGGAGGATGTGTAAGTAAATAATTAGAAAAATGAGTACTGAAAGTGAAGTACATTGCAAAACATATGCAAAGACCCGTACGTCGTGCATCAGAATGCATAGTCAAGTTCTTTTAGAACTATCAGAATTGAAACGACTCTCAGAAATTACCCAAAGTAAAATGTCGAAAGCCCTCCCGAAGTACATTATCTGAACTCTGACACCAATCACGCGTTGTCTAATGTTCTTATCCCTCTGAGTTCTAGAAGTGGCTGAATCTCCGGATTGGGACATTTTCCGGAAAAACCCTGAATCACGTGTTCGATAACATTTAATTCTCTACAACTTTGCCTTTGGAAGCAAATTTCTATCTGTCATAGATGGATTTATGAATCATCCCTACCAATTCTAGAAGTGGCTGAATGTCGGGATTTGGACGTTTCTGGGGAAAGCCTTGAAACGCGTGTTCGCTAAAATTTAATTCGTTACAACTTTGCCATTGGAAGCAACTTTCCATCTGTCATAGTTCTTGAGATATGACTCATCCCTACCAATTCTAGAAATGGCTAAATCTCGGGATCGGGAGGTGCCTGGGGAAAACCCTGAAACACGTCTTTGGTAAAATTTATTTCTCTACAACTTTGCCTTTCGGAGCAACTTTCTATCTGTCATAGTTCTTGATACATGAATCATCCCTACCATTTCTAGAAGTGGCTAAATCTCGGGATTGGGGCGTTTCTGGGGAAAACCCTGAAACTCGTGTTCGCTAAAATTTAATTCTGTACAACTTTGCCATTGGAAGCAACTTTCCCTCTTTCATAGTTCTTGAGATATGACTCATCCCTCCCAACTCTAGAAGTGACTAGATCTCAGGATCAGGACGTTTCTGAGGAAAACCCTAAAACACGTGTTCGCTAAAATTTGATTCTTTACAACTTTGCCTTTGAAAGCAACTTTCTGTCTATCATAGTTCTTGATATATGAATCATCCCTTCCAATTCTAGAAGTGGCTAAATCTCGGGATTGGGACGTTTCTGGGGAAAACCTTGAAGCGCGTGTTCGCTAAAATTTAGTTCTCTACAGCTTTGTCCCAGAAAGTAGCTTTCTAACTGCCTTAATTCTAGAGATATCTGAGAAAAAGTCTCATCTACCCCCAAAAAACCATGTTTTTGGACACCTTTTCGACCATTTTTGCGAAACTACCCGATCGAGTTTGCTCATCTTTGAAGGACATATGTACCTTTCAGCGGTGATCGGTGCACCCGTTTCAAAAAAAAGTGGAGACGTACAATTTTTTAAATATTGGATGTGTGGGAGCCCGGAATTTGTAGTAAACGTATAGGACCTTAGTACGGGTCCAATAAAACCGAATTAGCTTGCAACTTTTCATTTTACCTGTGAAAATGAGTAACGTCATAAGCATAAACTTTCTTAAAAGAAAATGCGGCTGAAATTGATTTCATGACAAGAATTGGAGGTAGATGACGTTAACGACGTTTTATTGTTTGCACTGTTTTAGGCTGATGACGCTGCTTATTTTCAATGTATTTGTAGACAAACTGGTAAAATGATAAGTTGCACAATCTAAGGATTTGGTCCTTGTATGACGTCATAACTTTTGGTTATGTTTGTGACGTCGTATACTTGTGACGTCATATTTGTGACGTCATATTTGTGATGTCATATTTGTGACGTCATATTTGTGATGTCATATTTGTGACGTCATATTTGTAACGAGAAATTTATGACGTCAAATTTGTTACGTCATATTTGTGACGTCATATTTGTAACGTCATATTTGTAGCGTCGTATTTGTAACGTGAAATTTGTGACTTAACATTTGTGATACCATATTTGGAACGTAAAATTTATGACATCATATTTGCGACGTCATATTTGTGACGTCATATTTGAAACGTCAAATTTGTGATTTCACATTTGTGCCGCCATATTTGGGACACCATATTTGTGACATCATATTTGCGACGTCATATTTGTAACGTCATATTTGTGACGTCATATTTATTACGTCATATTTGTGACACCATATTTGTAACGTCAAATTGGTGACATCATATTTGCGACGTCATATTTGTGACGTCATATTTACTACGTCATATTTGTGATGTCATATTTGTGACGTCATATTTTTAACGTCATATTTGTGATGTCATATTTTTAACGTCATATTTGTGACGTCATATTTGTGGACTGTCATCTGGGGACACCCCTACAAATCCCATCACACATCAAAAAACTCGAATTTGGGCTTGCTCCGTAAACGGCAAACAGACGGACGGACGGTGAGGGTGAAAACATAAAGTAGCTATCGCTACTTAATAAATCGTTGCATGTGCACGAATGGTTGACGAATGTTAAGAACCCCTTCCCTCGCTCGCAAAATTGTATGGTTTTCGAAAATTTATAGAGCACGCGCTGTTACTAAGTATGAGGCTTGAACGGCGACTCTCATGTCTGAATGTGCGAAAAGTGTAAGATTTCTCTTAAAAATGTTTTTCTCTCAGTTTTTGAATCTTACACCCACGCTTTGAATGCGCATCCTTAATACATAACATATGAAGCGTAGAAAAATGGTGATGCATTTCATCATAAAATAAGCGTCGCACTAAACGTGTACATTTAAGTTTGAAACGTATCTGGGATCTTCATACTTTTTATCAGTAAATTATCTATCTACGAAAGTATCTCGGTGGTGTTTTTTTCCCTTAAAAGTTCAAGTTAAAAGTTGAAGATTGTGAAAAAAAACGCCAAAAAAATCGCCAAGGTGTGAAGAAACGCCAAGAAAAATCGTCAAAGTGTGAAATAACGCCAAGAGCTGAAAAAAAAAATAATTTGGCGTTTCTTCTCTTTTTTGGCGATTTATTATTTTGTAGTTATTCCTTGAATCACCAAAAAAATCGCCAAAATGTGGAGAAACGTCAAAAAAAAAATCGCCAAAGTGTGAAGAATCGTCAAAATGCATTTTGGCGATTTGACTTTGGCCTTACTTCACGGGAATGTTTCCAAACCATGTTCTCCCATTGTAATTGCGAGCAAAGGTAACTTAAGTTTTCTTATAATTCGCTGATGCAACATGATCCCCTTAACAATTAATTTATTATCCAACTATTTACCACATTTCTTCCACCTAGGAAATTTCTCCTGAAACTGGAAATCCTTCACATTTTAGACATTAGTTCAATGAACAAAAAAAGGAATCTTAGCCATCAATTTGAATGTTAGAAAAAAAATATAAATGTGTTACAGAGAAATTAAAAGAATTTAAATTACAAAAAAAATATTTTAAGTAATCTATCGATGTTAAGAGGAAATGGTAAAAATATAAATTTTGTTTAGTTAGGAAGATTAGTGAAACATAATATTTGTTGTATACTTACATAAAGTTTCTATTTGATGAAAACCTATTGAGTGGCAACGTAAACATTTTAAATGATAAAATAATTCAAACTGTAAAGTAGAATCCTTTTGAAATAATTTTGTATTTAGAAGTAATAAATGACAATGTGAACGAGTATTTCAATTTCAGTGCGACAATAATGCGGTACGTGGGCTTAGTAATATTTTGTAATTACAACTTACATCATTGATGACACTGGGTTCCTCAGAAAAATAATAGATCCATCAAAATTCAGGATAGTTGAAGGTCTAAAGTTGTTTGGAAAGTATATCTAGTGTGCGATGTTTTTGCTTATCCAATAATTCCTAAAAGCACGTCGCAAAAATGATAACTGTCAATTTTGCGATGTTTTTTTTTAAAGCAGACTCCTGCGTAAATAACAAATTATTCAAAATTATAGCTCATGTACTGTGAGAAAGTTGCTCTGAAAAATCATCGCATTTGCGATGTTAATTCAGAGCAAAGTACCTTCATACCTAAATTTTTTGAATTCTCATTCATCTGTTATTTGCATGAGAGTCATCCTCTCACAGTATAATTTTGAAGAATATGTTATTTACGCAGGATTCTGTTCTAAAAAACATCGCAAATTTGACAGCTCATATTTGTGCGACGTGATTCAGAAAATCTATAAAAGGATGTGTTATGCAAACAGTAGATGTTTCGGAATTTAAAATTGATGATCACTGCCTTGGAAATATGCAATCAAAAAACATCGCAAAACATAGAACTGTCAAATTTGCGATATTTTTTTAAAACAGAATCCTGAGTAAATAACTAATTAATCAAAATAAATAGCTCATGTATTGTGAAAAGATGACTGTTACATGAATATTAGATAAATAAAAATTCAAAAAGTTTGAGTATGAAGGTCGAAAGATGCTTTGGAAAATCATCGCATTTCACGTTAGGTTGCGATGTTATTTCACAGCAAATTCGTACCTTTGTACTTAAACTTTTTGAATACTGACTCATCTATTATTCGTGTAAGCGTCATCCCCTCACAGTACATGAGTTATAATATTGAATAATTTGTTATTTACGCAGGACTTTCCTCTACAAAAACATCGCAAATTTGACAGTTCACATTTTTGTGACTTGCTCTTAATTCATTTTCGTCTATCGTCTACTGAATACCATTTTCAAACAGTATATGAGCCGTAATTGCAAGGTGAACTTCTGATAAAACATCGTAACGGCTCAAACTTTCACGACCTACTGCACTGAGGAAACGACGAAGGAATTGTGTTTATAATATACGCTGCCGATGTATTTTATCCACCGTGCACGTATTACGAACGCCGTGCACGTATTATGTGAGCTCGTAACACGTTCGTCACGTATGGCATACTACACAATACTTAAATAAGGTCGATAATACATTCACCGCGTATATAATACGTCGGTGCCGTATATTATATACACAATTCCTACGTCGAAGGTCGATTCGCGATTCTCTTTGACAATAGATGGCATTATGCAAGTATGCTCGAACTGCCACATTCTATTGTTCTTTGACAGTTAAAGATGATTTGATTTAGTTCACTTTTTCACAATTATATGTGAATGTGGTGTCGCTCTCTTCGTTTAGAATCACGAATAATACATTCACCGCGTATATAATACGTTGGCGACGTATATTATAAACACAATTCCTACGTCGCGTTGCTTGTAGATATTTTCCTCAGTGTTTTACGACGTACTCTGCTTCGAATGTTATATTGGCTTAAATACCTGTAACGAGACAGGAAGTGTGGGAACATCCATTACCTATTACTCCGAGGAGAAAGTCACTTCTGAGCACAGCAAATCAGTACGTCACATTTCGTTGTATCTTAAAAATCATTGATCCAAACTGCTTGGCATAAACCAATTTTTAATTTTCTGAGATTTAAAAGTGTTTTACTGAAGTGTGCATCCCACGAACGAGGAACGAACCGCGCAGTTGAACTGAAATTTATGTACAAAAAATGAAAATCAAAAATGAAACTTTTGCTAATTTGGATGGAAAATGGAAATGGAAAATCATGTACCAGAATCATTTAGTTACACACTTTCAACATAATCGTTAGATAAGTGAAATGAGCTTTAAACTTACGAATTAAATGTTTTACACTGCTGTTAATAGAATTAGTTAATAATTTCGAAAGAAATTGAATTTTCTCGTGATACTTAAAGAAACCTATTAACTTATGGTGGACAAAGACAAATAATTTACGGATTTTTTGTGTGAAATGTACTTACAAATGCAAGAAGAAAAAGTAAGTGAGGAATCAAAAGACATAAAATTCAAAAACCATGGCAAATAGTCAAATCAAAAATTGATAAACCAAACGATTCAAATCGATTCCGGTTCATTGTTCACCAAATGTAGAAAATGAAGACAGAAATGTAAAAAGAAAGTACTTTAGTTACGTAGAAGCTATCACCAAAGTATTTCTGAAGTATAAACAAACTGAATGTGATTCCTGAATTAAAAATGATGTTACGTTTTCTGTTTGTAACATTTAAGCCAAGATTGTACCTACCAGATCAAAACTATATATTACTATAAATGTGGGAACGAAATGATGCAATAAAACCTATATAAAGAAGATGTCATAAAAGTAATTTGGAAACAAAAAAAACAACCGAAAGCGTTTTAATTTCACTCAACGTTTATTCGCATGAAAGTCTAAAAATCGTCTTCCAAAACACTTTGAATTATATTTTTGAAAATGTGCTGCAAAACGCTATCGAAATGATGTAATGAAAGACTACGCAACGCTAATAACAATTTCCCGTAGCGACTCCAATGCAGTTGTTGAATCGTGTAATGTCCTAGTGCTAATAAGGCGCTATCGGAAATCGTTTCCAATTGTTTGGCCAGATCAATTGTAAGAGCATATTCTGTTGAAGTTCAATTCAAAATCATTAAAAATTTTCACACAAAATTTTAGGTACTAAAGGCACGTCTCTGCGATTTTAGGTCCTAAATTTTTTAGTTATTTGCACTAAATGTGAGATTAAAGGTGAGAGTCTAAAGAGTATAGATCGGGGATTGTCGTAATTTTATTCGATATCTCCCAAATGATCAGGACTAGTGGTATTCGCCTACTCGGGCGTATATTATTTCTTAGGTTCTATTTGCCCGCGCGGGCGAATAATATATCTGACACTATCAGGGCCTATTTAGTTGAATTTTTCGGTGAATTTTTACGAATTTGTTGAATTCCGTGAATTTTTTATAAATTCGGTGAATTTTTATGAATTTCGGTGAATTTCCGCGAATTTCAGTATCCTTCATTAGATTTTGTTTTGAAAAGCTTTTGTTTTGTGTGACCATTTTGTAAATTGTGCTCTAATTCTGTATTCTCGAACATATCTTTGAACGGATTTTCACTGCGACTACTATCATTCAACCACCAAACACCATCGACGACCAAACACCATCGACGACCAAACACCATCGACGACCAAACACCATCGACGACCAAACACCATCGACGACCAAACACGTCATCGACCTCTGCACGCTATTGACCACTGCGCGCCATCGACCATTGCACGTCTTTGACCAAATACCATTGTCGATCGAAGACCACCACTTCGAACCAAACCATTGAATTTGTATGAAACAACGACTGTCGTTTGGCATCACCACCATGTTCATACCAAAGTTTCCTTCTAGAAACCAATTTCATCTGTAGCCAGCTCTTTCACCATACCAGAGCTTCAATCAATTGCAGCGAGTGTTATTGAAACCCCTTCTAGCAAACTAGCGCTACAAATTGATCAGCCTGGGCCCATAACCTGTTGACAGAGCTGAAGTACTCGCTCCCATTCACCGATGGCTAGAGCCCTAACTACCGATCAAGTGAACCGATTCCTAGAGTTTTTGACTAAAATGTCTCATCTTCGAACTTAGCTCCTATATTTTGTTTATCTTTCAGGAAAAAAAAATTATCGAAATCGGATGTGTTTTACTCGAGTTATAGTGATGACAGATGGACTGACATTTTTTTTTTTTTTGCATTTCTGCAATCTCCTAGATCTAAGCAACAACTTTGCCCAAGAAACTATAGGTCAATCTTCAAAATTACATATCTCACAGTAAAGACATAAACCCATCAAATTTCGTACGGGGCTAAAAATCCCATGTGTAAACACTTTTGGGTAAAAGTTGGTTCGAGCCCACCATGCAAATCGATGTGGAATTCTATCAAATTCCGTGGGATTATGAGCCTCGTCACTAGACGCGAAGGACGTTGAAGAAACTGTCATTTCTGACCAGTTTAGGTCGACCAGTTTTTTATCTCAAATATTGCACCAATATCATGAAATGACGTCATTTCATTCTCTGACTTCACATCATCATCGTTTTGGTTTCATGAAATTAATTTTCAGACGTGATCTTGTCCTGAAATTAATATTCTAATTCTTTATCTTCTTTTCATTTAAGCCATTAACTACTGTTGCTGAAGATGTAACAATAAAGTTACGAAACGTTCGACAACAAACAAAAACTGCTTTTTAATTATGCTATTGGATCGAAAAGTGGAGGAAAATCTTCAATAATTTCTATTCCACGATCAAGTAAGATTCCAAAAGATTCATCTTTTTGGTTAGGGGTCGTGCACATATGACGTCACACTTGCTATAAAAAATTAGTATCCATAAAAAGGTCATAACTCAGTGAGGACAGCAAATTTTTTTATAGGGGTGTGTTTGGGGGGTAGCCGGAGTTCTATGAGTAAAATCTCTGACCAGTTTGCAGCTATGGACTTTATGGATTTTATAACAAGTGTGACGTCATATGTACACGATTCCTTACTCAAATGAACATTTTGCCCATACTTTCATATATGAAAAAATATCATACACTAGTGCGAAAAGGTCCTTCATCTCAATGTGAAAATTACTCTTGAAAAGTCGACATTTCTGTATGAAAGTTTCCTTAAAAGTTCTAATAGGAATTTACAGATACTAGCGAATAATAATTCGGCGAAAAAAATGAGACGACAGCAGCTGATCTCCGAAAAACTAGAGGAGAAAATAGAAAGTCAGAGGAATGAAGGTAAGTGACCCGAGTTTAGTAAATTACAACGAAAGTGATGCACTGAGCAAATTACCTACAAGAGACGAAGGAATTGTGTTTATATTATAGGCCGCCGACCGACGTATTTTATCCACCGTGCACGTATTACGAACGCCGTTCACGTGTTATGTGAGCTCATAACACGTTCGCTATGTATGGCATACTACACAATACTTGAATAAGGTTGATAATACATTCACCGCGTATATGATACGTCAGCGGAGTATATTATAAACATAATTCATACGTCGCTTTCAGATATTTTTCTCCCTCTAGTTAGAGTTTTCCGAGGGGGCTGCGACTCCGGAAAATCGTGTACCAGGATTTTTTTTAAGATTTTAGAAGATTCTTCTAGATTTTTAAAGATTTTTAAAGATTATCAGGAGCATCCGGTATTTTATGAAGTTGCTGAAGATTTGTTTGTGATTTTGATGATTTCTAAAGATTTGTATGAAGTTTTTGAGGATTTTCGAACGATTTTCAATGGCTTCCATGATAACTTCGTTATCCAAATTTCTACTTCGAAATCAAATAATTAACAATTTTGTTGACTTTTTTATTCATCAATTCATTTTCTTACAGAAGGTAGAACGTAGATTTATAAATACAATAAGCGTTTTCACGACGAACTGGTTATGTCTTGGTATACTATTATTAGAGATGAGCGGGTCGACCATTTTTCGAAACCCGACACGAACCGAACCCGAACTGTTTCAAAACCCCACCCGGACCGAGCCAGACACTCAAGTTTTTCGAAACTCACAACCCAAATTACTTCGAAACAAAAATTATTTCAAGGTCCGACGACGTCTGCATTCTTCACGGACCTTAGACTAAAACAAAATTCGTGTATCGTAAGATGATAAAATTTAGACGAATTTTGTAAAATATAAAAAGTCAATAAAGGATCGGGACCCGAATAAAATGGTACAACAACCCGACCCGGTAAAATTTTTCGAAACCAGAAACCCGAACTGTTTCCAAACCCGGCCCGGACCGAACCCGACCCGATTAAAATTTTCGAAACCCAAAACCCATGAATCCGAAAAAAACAATTCGGGTTCGGGTTCGGGTCGAGTTTTTCGAAGTTTCGGGCAACTCGTTCATCTCTAACTATTATTTTGTTAAATTATAACCAATAGCTCGACCAAATATGTCTATCTGTCGAATTCTATTGGTAGTCATAGCTTCCTACATTTTAAAATATAAAAGCTTCGAGCTGAAAACGCTTAAAGAATTCAAGAAATTTCTATTGAAAAGTCTTTTAGCTCTGGAAAGAAATGCTGACCTCGTTTATTAATTTCCAATGCATACAAGGGACCGTCCATAAAGTACGTACTTCCTTAGGGCGGGGAGGGTGGAAAAATCCCAAAATCTTCAAAAAATCCTTTAAATCTTATAAATCCTGAGGAAATCTAAAAAATCTTTTGAAATTCTCGTTTGAAATTTGTTTATTTAAGTCTACCAAAACTATGCTCTGACAATAATTTCGTTCTATAACAGAATAGGTGTCTGAAGACAATAGTCGTTCTGGTAATCCCAAAAAAGCCGAAAACTGGAGGAAAGATATCAGAAGGGATGTGACTGCTTTGACCCACAATGTTTCACTTCTCATAAAATGATTCAGTCTCTTGAAACCATTGCGTCCTAAATTCCGTCCTTCAGACACCTGGAGTGTTTTATTGAACGAAATTATTGTCAACGATTTTAGTTTTGGTAGATTTAACGAAATTTCTTACGTCGGAAACTTGAATGATTTTTGAGATTTTCTAAAGAGTTTTGAGATTCCCTGAAGAATTTTAAGATTTTCTGAAGATTTTTGAGATTTCCAAAGGATTTTGTAAAGATTTTCGATGATTTTGAAGATTTTTTGAAAATTTTCCGGAGTATCTTGTACCTCGATTTTCGGGAGTCGTTACCTCATCGGAGTTTTCTGTTTCTTTGCAAGTTATTAAAAAAATACTTTTTTAATTCTTAAAAATCACAGTTTTTTCTGAATAGATTTCTATCTCTAGAATGAAAAGTTAATTTAAATAGTAATCTCACTAGGCTCACTATCACAAAGTCTATTTTGATTAGAACTGAAATGGATGTCATACCAAGGTCTTAGGTAAATTGGTTTACTATAAAAAGTCTCACCTTTTCTCGAAAGTACTAATGTTTCCAATAGCGACACTTCGATGAGGTCGGCCTTCAAACATTTCGTGTTATTCATTACGTACTTGAAATTGGAATCTTCGCACCTAGGTTGAAGTAAAGAAATGTTAATAATTAGAAGAACGATCGCTAGAAAAAATACGAAAATTCGACTTAAAACTAGTGAAGAACATGAATGGCGAAAATAACTCAGAGACGAACATAAATATGGAAAGACCAGAAATTTATAGCGATCTGATTCGTTGATTTCAAACCAGCTTTTAATGTAGACAAGCTTCTAACGGCAGCGGTCTTGTAATATATCGATTTAGTATAACGATACCGTTCTCAGCATAACACCATCTCCTCGAAAGTTTCGAGTAATTCAGTGCTTGTGAAATTGTCGCGTAGCAACTTAAAGAACAAATTCGTAGAAACTCGGATGAAAAGTATTCCAATATCTCAAGACCGACTGATGCGTGGATAAATAGTAAGTAGCTCACATCCGCATAAAATAATGAAAGAAAGACTGGTGAACCCAAAGTCAAACGAAATCACTTATCGTAGGCAGTTCCGAAAAAAAATTTCAAGTCGCTTTTTCGTGCGTCATTTCGGTGTCGTATGAAGTCATTTTGCCGCACTAGTGCGATGACGGATTTTTTCGCACTAACTACTTGAATTGAATTTTTATATTAACAGAGAATCTCGTTTTTGTCGGTGAATTGCAAAAAACGTTGTTTGATACACGTTACGTATGCTGGTAGTTTAACGCACACGTTGTATTGCCGAACTCGCCTTCGGCTCGTGTCAGCAATCTCACATCTAGCGCGTTAAACTACCTTCATACGTAACTAGGAATCGACTTGAGAAACCTTTTTTTCGGAACTGCATTCTGGCCCTGCTCCCATCAAAAATCTGTAGGTGTGATAGCCTCGCAATCAAATTATTCAACTAGGAAACTGACTGAAGGGTGTTTCCACAGGCTTGTTGTCTTTCCGAGCTTCTGTTCATAATTTTCATGGACAAAATCAATCATCAAGCTGAATCTGATCTGGAAATTTTATTAACAGATATCTGAATGGTATCTCGATAGAACTAAAACAATTTTTTGTGCTCGGAACTATAATAAAGGTATTAGAACTACATTAAGGCGCATTAAGACTTAAGATCCAGAAGTGAGTACCCAGGAGGTGGGATGAAGTGGGAAGTGTGTGTGATGACGTGGAAAGTGTGGGAGGAAGTGGTGAGTGTGTGATGAAGCGAGAAGTGTATGGGATGAAGTTGGAAGTGTGTGGGATGAAGTGGAATGTGTGTGGGATGAAGCGAAAAGTGTGTGGATGAAGTGGACTGTGTGTGGGGTGAAGCGAAAAGTGTGTGGGATGAAATGGGAAGTGTGTGTGATAATGTGAAAAGTATACGTGATGAATAGTGATGATGTGGAAAGTGTGAGATGAAGTAAAAATACATTATACACATTTCCAACTACATCCCACACACTTCCCACTTCATCCAACACACTTCCCACCTCATCCCGCACACTTCCCACTTCATCTCGCACACTTTCCACTTCTTCTCGCACACTTCCCACTTCGTCCCACACACTTCTCACTTCTTTCCAAACACTCCTCACTCACAAAACTTGAGTATTTGATGCACCAAACCAAATAAGCAAGTTTAATCTGAAGTCAATCTGAAAAAAAATCTGACGTGATCTAAATGTGAAAAGTAAAGATACGAAATGTTCAGATCAGATCAGATTATTATTTACAGCAATCTGAACTAATCTGAAAATTCAGATTTTCTTTTTTTCAGATTCAGATCAGATAAAAACCATCTGTTCCGAACCCTATGACTTGATTCTAGGGAAAACTAAGGTTGTTCATATCGGCAAATCTCGGAAGGAGATAGCTTGCAATTTAAATGGGGATGAACTGGAACAGGTATCTGAATCCTACTATTTATAATGCCTTTCAGCTAGTTATGAAATTTAATAACAGGAGGAAAATGGGAAACTCGATGGCTAGTCAGTTCAGGGCGACGATTCTATATGGTAAAGACTCACAAGTGAGAGTTGGATGGACTGCGGATATCTCGTGCATGACGTGTGCTGATGTAAGGGTTTTGAGGAATACAGCAAAACTTAATCGGAGGGAACAGTGGTATAATTAGAAACGACGACTTTAGGGAAAATTGAGGAATTTCGTGAGTAGAAGGGATAGTCGCCTGCGTTGGATTATGCACGTTCAAAGGATGGGTAAAAACAGGTTATCCAAAAGGGTCTTGAATCCACATCCACACATCCCCTGTGTTAAGTCCAGGGGTAGACCAAGTAGAAGGCTTAAAAGATTCAATTAAATCAGATGTAGAAATCAGGGGGCTTTCTCTGAGGGAACAAACAATTTCCTTGGCGGGCCATAGAAGGGCATGGACAATATTTCACCACCCTAGGGTTGCGGCTTAAAGACCTCACGCCGAAAGGTAATAACAGTCTATAAAGTTTGATTTTTGGAACATATTCTAAAGACTTTACGTCCCACTCATGTAATTGAGATAAGATTTTCATGCATTACATATTTCGTCTTGTTCAACGCAATCAACCGTATAATTGACGTAAGGTCTCTATCTCTCTTACTTGTCAACAATTGATCCGATGTCTATAGACCAATGCGATGCTCTCAACACAAAACATTCTGACCAAACATTTTTTAAAATGACATTTTGTTGTGTCTTGGCAAAGTGTCGAAAATGTTCGTTGTTCCTGGCTTGTTTAATGCAAGTTATTAGAATTTGTGCTAGGATTTGATGCTGTAGACCTTCAATTGGTTGAGTCACTTGATTATAGACAGTCGTTGCTGCCAACAAGTCCTCTTGTGGATCATATTTGACTTCCCTCAACTTTTTTTGTTTTCTCGGACCGCGTTCTTCCTGAACAGCTGCAATTCGAAATCTGTCATTTTCCCTCGAAAAAGATCCTCACCGACATTACCTGCTACATTCATCCGAGACGCAAAACATCTCTGTAGTCTACAATATGGACACCAGTTCCTTCTGGCTTTGTCAATTACACAATTTCCTTTTCCAGCTGAAATTAAAACGATTTTTAACGGACAAATCAAGGCAAAAAAAAAAAAAAAGTTCTCCACCCACCGATGCACGTGTAAAAAGCACCTTTTCTAACACTTCGCTTAAAAAAACACGAACATCCGTCACAACAAATAGCTCCTAGAAAATAAAATCATTTCTACAAAAAATGATTTACACTAAAGAGATAATCCATGAAACCATAATGCTTGCCAGAACTTCGGTCCCCACATACCCGACACGGTGTTGAAACTACCATGCCCTTTGAATTAACAATTGGACTTGAATTATTCATTCGGAAATTGTTGAGTATTTCGCTTTTTCAACTAAACTATTATTCGAACGGAATACGAAAGTGAACTAAAGCGCTTAAGATTCCCACAACACCTTTTATACAACGACCACCGCGGAAACAAATCAAATTTTCTACAAAATATTATTTATAATTGAAGTGGTCGAGGTATTTTCACCAAGAAATGGAAAAATTATTCTACCTTTTCCACCGTTCGACATCAATTATGGCATTATGAGTCGATACTTTCCTACAGTTCCACCACAAACAGTTGCCGCTTACTTTATCAACATATTTTTAAACGTCTGAAACATATCATTTATGGAGTGTGGACAAATACTTGTCCAGTCATTCGTCATTGTTACCATTTTCAAACTGACTAGGCGGGTGACATGGTTCAAAAAGAAAGTAAACTCGGCAACAACAACACCGTTTGTGTGTCTATATAATCACTTTCGGTGTTTCTCTGACCCATACATCGATGATTATTGAAGTTGTAATTCCACGTTACACGTTAATATTATTCAACAAAGGGTGTCACTTTGAACAATGTTTAACCACCGTTTGGCGTTTGACGCCTTCGCGTTACTGTTTTTCTTTTATTATTTTGATTTGCTTTCACCCACTCAAACGTTAACCTGTCGCTTAAAGTGTGTGAATTGATTTTTATGAAAAAGGAATATGAAATTATGGGGAAAATTATTTCTAAAAAAGTTGGTTTGTGTTTTTTCCTGTTTTTATTGTAAAATGTTTGATGTAAATATCTAGATGTTTTCAAGAGGTCGTAGCAAAAAATGGTCGTGGAATGAAAATTAATTTCAAAACATAGGCAAAGACCCGTACGTATCAGAATAGATGTGGCAAAAAGACTCGAACGTATCTATTGCCTGAACTCTTGAGTATATGCAATTAAGTCCTCACTAAATTGGACTGAAAATTGCCCAAAGAACAATATTGAAAATCCCGTATGAAGCAGCGGCGCTAAAAACCTCTCCAATCCCTTAAAATAAGCCCAGAATTTAGAAAAGACCTAGAGCACTTAGGAGAGGCATCTGACGCATACTTCCATAGACAAAAAAGTCTTCTCTTTTTTCTCTACAACACTACACGAAAAACCTTATCATTTAAGGAATATTCTCGAATGAACACCAAATGTCGTGTAGGGTCGCGTAGCATGAGTTTGGCCCACACTAAGGACACTAACTATCAAGTGCTATTTTTACATCCACGTCGTAGTCCCCGGGACCTCAATTCTCTTCGGAGTTTTGTGCTAAACTTAAGAGTGCTACCTGATGACTATCCTACGGGTCATCGGGGAAACGGAAGTAGGTTGGGCGTTTGGATAACCTCCAAACACCGGAAAAAACGGATACCGGTTATGAACTCAACAACACAGCCTCGGATCGGACAGGATAAACGACAACGACTCAAGCATTGGAAAAAGGACAACGATTTAAGACTAGGAACATGGAATGTAAGAGTAAGTAAGAGTAAGTATGGAAGAGGTTTCAAGGTTTTCGGCACAGCTAGAAACGCGGTGATTGGCTTCAATCTTGTTGACGAGCGATTGTGCTCTCTACGGATAAGAGGAAAAATTTTCAACTAAACTCTCATTAACGCCTACGCACCCACGGAGGAAAAAGACAACGAAACGAAGGGGCTATTTCACGAGAAACAGGTGGAGATATATGATGGAGCGCCGAAACGTTACATGAAGATTCTGCTTGGAGATCTGAATGCCAAGATAGGTCGCGAAGTCTTCTATCGTCCCACAATTGGTAAATACAGCCTCCATGAAAAGTCTAACGACAACGGTACGCGGGTAGTTCATTTCGCAGCATCAAGAAACATGGTTGTGAGCAGTACGTATTTCGAACCAACCAAAATCACGTTTTGATAGATGGACGGCACTGTTCAAATGCATTGGATGTCAGGAGCTGTAGAGGACCAAATGTTGATTCTGACCACTACTTGGTTAAAGTGGTTGTTAGGTCTCGCATATCGGTCCAACACAACCGACAACAGGCATTGCAAAAGTGGGACGTTGAAAAACTGCAGAACGAAGACATTAAACAAAAATATGTGTCTAGTTTGGAGAGAAACGTTATTGAAGAAATGGTCAGTGAACAACACAGCATAGACGATGCGTGGAATAAAATTAGGCGGAATGTAGAGAGCGCCGCAGCAGAGACAATGGGAACGAGAACGCGAAATAAAAGACATAACTGGTTCGACGATGAATGCCAACGAGCAGAACAAAAACGCAGCTCGACTAAAAACTCTCAGTCGATACACTCGAGCAGGCCAGGCAGAGTACCGTTCGAAGAGAAATTTCGCTCGAAAACTGTTACGAAACAAAAAACGGCTGTAGGATAGGAACGTTTTGATCGAAATTGAAAAGTTTGGCAATAGGAAGGAAGCTCGGAACTTCTATCGGAAAGTAAACGAATCCAAAAATCGTTACAGTCAACAACCTTTGCTGTGTAAGGACAAGAATGGATTGGTGTCTTAGCAGATGAGGAAAGGTGCATTACGAGATGGGCTGAGTACTTCAACGAACTGCTTAATCCGAACACACCGCTCAACCGAAACGAAGAAAACAACGAATTGCCATTTCATACTGCGCAACCATATATGGAAGAACCTACGATGCAAGAAGTTGAAGCTGAAATTTCGAGGCTCAGAAATTTCAAAGCCCCGGGGACAGACAATCTACCCGGCGAACTTTTCAAGAACGGCGGCAACGCGCTATATATGGAGATGGAGATGCACGACTCATCACGCGTATATGGAATGTCGAGAAGTTACCGGAAGAGTGGAAGACCAGCATACTTTGTCCCATATACAAAAAAGGTGATAAAATGGAGTGTGGCAATTTTCAAGGAATTGCTCTGCTGAATATTGCTTACAAGATATTTGCAAATATTCTTTACCAGCGCCTTCATCCATACATGGAAAACTCTGTAGGTGAATACCAAGGTGGTTTTCGTGTAGGTCGTTCAACATCGGACCAGCTGTTTAATAGCAGACAGATCTTGGAGAAGTGCAAAGAGTACAACATTGAAACACACCATTTGTTCGTTGACTTCAAGGCAGCCTATGACAGTGTTAGAAGAAGTAAGCTATGGAGAGTCATGGAGGAATTTGGAATCCCCAACAAACTGATCTCGCTAATCAAGTTAACACTGAACGGAGGATCCGTAATCAACTGTCAGAGATTTTCGACATAGAGGAAGGCCTACGTCAGGGAGATCCTCTCGCGACGCTGCTTTTTAACCTGACCCTTGAATCAGCTGTGCGCACCATGGACATAGATTCCAGTGGCACTATTTTCACCAAGTCCAGTCAGTTGCTAGGTTTCGCAGACGACCTTGACATACTTGGACGAAAAATCGATGTTGGTAGAGACAAGTTTATGGCCTTGGAGAGGACAGGAATCGACCTTGAGTTGAAAGTTAATGACCGTAACGATCGACAGACACACATTCAAAATGATCAACAAATTCGTATACCTTGGATCGGAGCTGAGCACTAATAACAACATCGCGGACGAAATTAAGAGACGAGTAATTCTGGGCATCCGGAGTTATTGCGGCCTTCTGAAAATCTTAAAGTCCAAGTCAGTAAGCCGAAATTCAAAATGCGCAATATACAAATATGTGATCAGACCGGTGGTTACGTATGGTTCGGAGTCGTGGTGCTTGACACAAAGAGACGAACAATCGCTGCACTCGTTCGAAAGAAAAGTACTGCGGACAATATTTGGACCAGTATTGGATCAAAGGCAGAACCGATGGCGCAGACGTTTCAATCATGAGCCTAATCAGCTTTGTGGAGAGCCGGACATAATCAGAACTACCAAAATGAACCCAATGCGTTGGCTCGCTCATGTACAACGAATGGAAGATCATCGTATTCCGAAAAAAGTCCTTAAAACCAGACCGGAGGGCAAGGAGAAGTGCAAAGGGTCCAAAATCCAGATGGTATGACGCAGCTCTTGCCGACTTAAAAACTGTGGGAGTATCCAGCTGGGAGACGTTAGCTGCGGATAGGTCCGGTTGGAGAAGCATGTTGCAGAAGGCCAGGACCCTAATGGGTTGTAGTGGCGGTTAAGGTCGTTATGGCCACGATTTTTTGGGATGCTCATGGCATGATATTTATCGACTATTTGGAGAAAGGAAAATCAATAACTGGCGGGTACTCCGTCACATTATTGGAACAGCTCGACAACGAGATCAAGAGAAAACGACCGCATATGCAGAAGAAAAAGGTCCTGTTTCATCATGACAATGCACCAGCGCATTCATCCATAAAAGCAACTGTAAAACTGGACTCTTTGGGCTATGAATTACTCCACCACCCAACTTACTCTCCAGATCTGGCCCCAGCGATTACTATTTGTTCCCTAACTTGAAAAGATGGCTACAGGGAAAAAGATTTTACACTAATGATGAGGTGATATCCGAAACAGAGGCCTATTTTGCAGGGTTGGAGAAATCGTATTATACCAAAGGTATCCAAATGTTGCAGGACCGTTGGACTAAGTGCATTTCCCTTCAGGGAGACTACGTTGAAGAATAAAATTAATTTCATATGTAAAAATTAGTTCTTTCATTGCTAGGCCGCGGACTTTTCACCCCATTTTGTAAGTGTGTCTCGCTTACTCACGTAGCAATGATTCATTTAGAGGCCATCAAAAGGTTTTACGAATGAAAATCGGTGTTGCCTAATTCGAAAAATTACGCTTTTTGGATCAATCTTTATCCCAATCTTTGACGTTTGAAATGTCATTTTGACAGTTGGAATTGACCGACTTTTGATGCCAATATTAAGCGCCATCGGCGGTTGGTTTCCATATTTAATAACAAAATCTTGTGTGAAATTAAATATTTTTGTTTATTCTATGACGCAATCGATACATAAGACTTACATGATAAATAAAACTTACGATTACAATTTTTTTGTGCATAATCTACAGTCTAATCTGTTGTAGTACTTCCACTGTTTCGGAAGGAGCTGATCCGTAAACGTTTATTTATATTTCACTTGTTCATGCAAACGTACAAATGTGAGAACTAAGAGTAAAGTGAAAAAAACTTGCATTGCATAGACCAAGTATCCATCGATAAAAATTACTTTCGCGATCTCAAAACCTAATAAGTTGAATAATGCAAAACACCTGTTCACATTATAACATCTCATAATTAACGTTTCTCACTTGGCCGACCCATTTTTTCCATCAAACAGTTGAATAGGGCCAATTTTAACCTGACAGACCTGTACTATTCCGAAAAAGACCTACGAATCTCTGAACTCCTCACATTTATTACAAAAAATTCGGAAAAATCTGATCAGATTTTCTGGTTGAGGCGACAAACAGGTCATCATTGATAAAAAGTGAGAATAGCAACGGACCAAGAACCGAGTCTTGTGGAAGACCAGTTACCACTGGCAGGAACTCTGATAGATGACTTTCAAACTGAACAGCCTGTGTCCTACAAGCAAGGTAGTCACTTATGAGGGTTATTGCTGTATCAGAGAACCCAAACTTATATCTAAGCTTATCACACAACCCTTTATGATTAACCATATCGAAAGCCCTCGTGAGGTCGAGCAGTAACAAAACGACCATATTGCTCCGGTCGAAAGGCTCCAAAATGTCCTCAGTCACTTTAAGTAGAGCAGTAGCCGTGCTATGTTTCGCCCGAAATCCGGAGCCTAATCTGCATGATTTGCGTCCTCACTAAATTTTCTAGACATTTTGATAACATCGGTAAGATGCACACTGTCTGTAATCTTTCAAATCATACGTTCATACGTTCATAAGAAGACTTTATGCATTCGAATCGCTTTCGCCATCTTCCATTCCTTGTGGATAAATTGATCGCATCAAATATGTACCAACTATCTCAACACTTGCGGTAAGAACAACTTTATAAATACTATAGGTATGCTATCAAGACCCACCGCATCTGACTCTATGCCCATCACAGAGTCAAATACATACTTCGGATTCTGTAATACTTTGGAACGCAAATTCACTCTCAACGTAAGATCCAGAATACACTGACTCGCACCAAAAAAAAATTGTCTCCGAAAAAAATTGTCTCCGAAAAAAATTGTCTCCGAAAAAATTTTTCTCAGAAAAAAATTTTTCTCCAAAAAAATTTTCTCCAAAAAAATTTTTTCTCCAAAAAAGGCTAAATTTCACTTTAGGCTACAAACTTGAATCCAATTTTGTTAGGTTGGGGAATGTGGCGGAAGGTCGCCAGATGATAATACAACAAGAATTAGGCTGCGGAAAATCTTCACCAAACCTCGCAGCCGTCAAAAAAAAAATATTGTATTTTCGTTAATATTTCAAATTTTTGGGTGTTCGAAGGTGAGAGAAGATAATCAGATGAGAATGCAACAAGTATTAGGCAGCGGAAGCCTCTGGAAAAGATTTTCCTTGTACAAAATATAGGCGAAAATGTTCCTTGTACAAAATATCGGCGAAACATTTTCCTTGTACAAAATACCGGCGAAAGATTTTCCTTGTACAGAATACCGGCGACAACGCCTCAAATAACTTAATTCTCCTTGTCCGAAATTCCAAGGACTGCACAAACAATTACAACACACTGTTCTTCTTGCAGACAAAAATATTTTTTATATTTGTTGGTTGACAATTCGTTGTCCAAACTTGCGGATATCACCATTGAGAAACATTACTAATTTTCGATGGACATTATAAGAATAATAGTCTCGTTTGCAACTTGGTTTCTCAAAATTTTTGTTTAAATTGGCCACAAATTGAAATGTATGTGACATAAAGACTTGAAAATTGAATCGGTGGAAGAAGTAATTCATGATAACGCCATCAAACACGAAAGAAGGCCACTTAACCATAGCAACGAGGAAACAATTCAGCCTAAAGATCTTCCAATGGCTTCTTGGGATAACGCGTGGGAAACGCGTCTTATTAAACTTACTTCCTTCTGCAGTTCTTTTAGTACAACTCAACTCTACTAATAAATTGACAAATTGTTAGATTGTACTATTCTATTTGAAATATTACCGAAAATACACAAAAAAATTTGATTGGAAGACTGGAAGCTTTGGTGAAGCCTTTCCGCTGTCTAATTCTTGTTGCATTCTCATCTGGTTAACTTCTCTCACCTTCCCACACCCAAAAAATTTGAAAAATAACGAAAATCAAATAAAAATTTTTTTTTTTCGACGTCTGGGAGCTTTGGTGAAGGTTTTCCGCGGCCTAATTTTTCTTGTTTTGTCGTCTGGTGATCTTCCGCCACATTCCTCAACCTAAAAAAATTGGATCCAAGTTTGTAACCTAAAGTGGAATTTTGCCTCCAAAAAACTCAAAAAAAAAATTTTCTGAAGAAACCAACTGTCTAGGTATTCTTATTAAGAATTTAGTAAAAAAATCCAAGATGGCGTCACTTTGGCAGGTTTCTTCAGA
>WJQU01003000.1:0-16832 GCA_029228625.1 Pseudolycoriella hygida
CGGAGAAAATTTTTTTCCAAGAAAATTTTCTTTTCTTCTGAGAAAATTTTTTTTCAGAGAAATTTTTTTCCAAAAAATAGAAGATTTTTCGCATGAATTTTGGTTATAACAACTCAAAACTTCCAAAACGACTGATATCACAACACAAACATCTTAAAAGGTAGAGTGTGACGCATTCCGTAAGTCCGCTTCCAAAATTAATGATATCGCTTGAGGTGACGCTATCACTGATAATACGCAGAAGTTTGTTTGAATGGAATCTTGTGTTCAAAGTTTTAATTTCCTGGAAAAAATGCAGCGCTTTTTTTAAAACAAAATTACGTTGTGTTAAAAAAATTGCGTCACAAATGCTGGATCCACCAGCGGAAATGTATCTCATATGCCGGGCGAAGCCCGGGTTATAATGCTAGTTTCGATATAATCGGCAGCCCGCGCTCCAACCAGTAGTTCATTACATCGTGAGCTATATGCGTAATTATTTTTCGCGTGTTCAGATACACATGATATTTTATGCTCCGAAAATTGGACAAATTCTCTTAGACATAGGGTGAAGTTCATAAAAAACACGAATAGTTTTGTTATTTTTTTAACCAATGTAAAAAAGCAGAATTTATCTGATTTCTCTATCAAATTCTAGGTTGAATAAAGCTTTAGTACACTATGGTCTTGATAGAAAAATTTCTAAATATTTAAGTTCAAAGTTAGCATAATCCTAGTCGGGAGCACAAAATCCATTGATGAGCTCTCCTTCCAACTGTTTCGATTTTTTTCATAAACAATGTTCCGACAAAATAAACTTTGGACTATTCCTGACATTTTTCGTGAAGAAACCTATAACGAATCTGGCGGTCCTTTCGGCACAATAATCGCTTCAAAAACCCTTTACATGAAGAAATTTCACTACTCTAAAAATCGATTCAGCGCCGTATCTAGGGGGCGAGGGGGGGCTGAGCCCCCTGAGATGTTCTCCGCCCGCCCTGAGGCTTGTTCCTTCACTACTGATATTATATATTAATGTTCGGTAGAAAATCTGCCCGTAATGAGACGACGCTTTTATACTTTTTTCTTGAATACTGTTGAGCCTTCGACTACCTCTGAATCACTGCAAAATTTCTTTATATTTAATGAAATTCATGAGAAAGATTTTGGCGCGCTCTATGGACCCTACTGTCTGAACCAGTGAATCAATTTTCATCAACTTTTTTTAGTTAGTTTTTTGAGATCCATATCTTTCATTCCAATCCTTGAAAAGCAATTCCCGTTCGTCGGAGATATAAGCAAAAACGTTTCTGTGACCTTCAAAAAACAAGGTTTTGACAACTTATTCGATCGTAACTTCGAAAGTTCTTGACCGATTGTGCCCATCTTCAATCTCAACATTCCTTTTGAAACTACCTTTCAGGCAGACCTGATTAAAGTAGAGGAGCGGAAGTAAATCCTTCGGGCCCGTGAAAAGGTGGCCCTAGCGGCCCATTCTATGGCTGAAAAAAAGAAAAACTGATCTAAATTTTCAAAATTTCAAACACCTTGATTTAGTAAAGAAACTAGTTAGGAGCCTAAAAATTTTCGCCTACGGCGCGGCGTTAAGCACATACGAAATCAATCAATTATTGAAATTTTTATAATGTCCTACAACCAAAAACTTTCGCCTGCGGCAATTAAGTCGTTCTTCGATTTATCTAAAGAACAATAAAGAGTAGTCAAAAATTTTCGCCTGCGGCGCTGCACCCGACGCGGCTATTGAGCAGTTTTTTCGAATTACCTAAAAAACGAGGAAAAGCAGTCCAAAGTTCTTGCCTGCGGCGCTTTTCTCGATGCGGGAAACAACGAATGGTTAATTACAGAAAGGGGACATCTCCATTAGCGAATTATAAGAAAAATACTGGAGATGACTCCCTTTCTATTCAAACGGTTTTTCGATTTACCTAAAGGACGAGGACAGGTGGTTCAACATTTTCGCCTGTTGCGTTGCAAACCTTACTTACACCAGTTGAACACCAAAATTAAAAAAAAATTGCCTGCCGCGCTTGACTCAAAGAAAAGCATTCGACGACAAAATTTTTCTTTGACAGATTCTTAAAAATCAGCTTCTTCCATAACTTTCGTGATTTTTAGCTTATAGGGAACCTCCAGGTCGGCTTCAGACTCAGTTATCATCTTAAACACTTTTCAGAACGCTATAATATACATTTGATACTTCATTGAATTGCAAAGAAAAAATCTGGGGCGCCCGCCGCTAGAAAAGCGGTCTAGATACGGTACTGAATCGATTTGCGACACGACTAAATTACAAAAATAAACAAAATGTTCTTCTACAAAATTTTCCAGGGACCATAACGATTACTAGAAACTATGTCGAAATCGGATAAAGAACTTTTTTCGATCCGATCCACCCTACTATACATAGTTTGTTGTCTTTTTTGGTAGGGGACTGCGTCACGGCCTTCGCTGCCACTCTTGCCATGGTAATTTAATAATGAAACGCAGCATGTCACCTCAAAATAAATCGTTCGAATATATTATTTTATTTTTGTCAACATTATTTTTTTTTAAATTTAAATTATAAATTAGACTAGAAACAACCACTATACATCTGACTGGGAATTTTAGGCACAATCATTGATAACATATAATTTAGATTTTAAATGAAAACGACCATATTACATGTGTTTTGCATATTTTTCTCTGTACTGTAAAATCCCAAAGAAAAGCTAAAATGTTTTTATTTATATATTTTTGTGTTTAAATCTTTTTTGCAAGCCCATATTTATATTTTTGAAATAATAGTTTTCAATATTTTTTCATCCATTTTTTTTTCTTTTTTGTTGTTTAATATTGTCTCCTTAGCTATAATTTAATTTTTATTTTTACGTAACGAAACAATTATTTTGTGTGCTTTTTTATCATTTTAATTGAAACTCTCAAAATAAATCTAAAATTATTTAATAAACGGTTATGCTTTTCTTTCAAATTATTATTATTTTCATCTAGTATACTATTAATATTTAAATCACATTAATCAGAGGTTAGATCAGAGCGAAACTGCAACTTAACATTATTCAGCTCGGGCAGATGTTGCCTATCACACCCCTATTGTAACCACAGATCGACGGATCAACTATGTCATATCGCTAGAACAGCCTCCACCAGCGCCTCGTATAGTAGATTGGTCAGCAGTCGGTTGTGTAGCAAATTCAGGCTGGGTACATATAGGTAGCATGGTAGCATCACCATCAATAATCGATGAGCTCGGTAAGCGATCGTCCGAAATAGTTGATGTTGTGCCGGAATTCGAGTCATAGTTAACACTAACATTGTCATCTGATAGCCTCAATGCGATTTCTAAATCACGCAAAACATCTGTTTCTTTGGATTCTATTAAATTGAAACGCCTAAAATGTTTCTCGGCGTTAGAATACATTTTGTTAAGGGAATTGATGCGATTGAATCACTTACTTGTGCAAAGCTGTTAAATGAGCGAAAGTTAAGTTTAAATGCGAATGCAATCCTAATAGAGCAATTTCTTGAAAATGTACGGCATATAAATGGGCGATCACATGAAACAGTAAGCGTAGGATTTTTCGGGCAATACTCTCGAATGAACTAGGAAATTCGTTGGCGTATTTTGTTGGGAAAATTGATTCATCACTGACGGTTTTTTGCGTAAAGGTCATAACATAATCGATGTATTGTGGTGCAGCCACTTTAGTCTTTTTACCCTTTTCGTCGAACCATAAGTACGTTCTAAAAAAAAGTTTCAATTAGATTCCACTCAGAGAAAAACGGAAAGATCGAATAGCGAAAATAGCTTAATAAGCGAATGTTTTGGTTTCAAATGTATACTAATTACTACTAAAGTACTTCTTCAAAGATAAATTCAAAAAATGGAACCGTTCCACATTTCGGGATTTCTTCTCAAAATGTGGGAGGAGAATACGAAGGATAAAACATAAGCAAGGGACCCGTACGCATCAGAATAGATGTGGCAAACAGAAAAATGTTACAAAAAGACTCGAACGTATCAAAGTAAATGTTGCCTTTACTCTTAAGTGTATGAAATTACGTCCACATTAAATTGGACTCGAAATTAGCGAAAGAGCAATATTGAAAAACCCGTACGAAGCAACGGCGCTAAAAGCCTTTCCAAACACTTAAAATAGGCGCAGAATTTAGATCCGACCTAAAACACTTAGAAGAGGCATGGCCGCTTTTTTCTTTACAACACTGCACAAAAAACCTTATCATTAAAGGAATATTCACGAAAAACCACCAAATATCATGTAGGGTTGCGTAGCGTGAGTTTGGCCCACACTAAGGCACCACAGCCCGAATCACTCAACATATTTTCAATAATTTAATTTTTGTGACTTTCTGATGTCCACATCTTTCATTCAAAACTTTGAAGAGCGATTTCCGTTCTAATTTCGCAGAGATGTTAGTGAAAAAGTTCTGCAAACCTTAAAAAACCACGTTTTTCACCACTTTTTTGACTGTAACTTCGAAACTTTTCTACCGATTTTGTCCAAATTCAATCCTGTAATCGATTTTTTGATTATATTTCAGGAAAATCGGACTTATGTAGAAAAAGCACGTTGAACGAGAGTTTAGGTTCAGACCTAAACGAAATTTTTTCGTGATAAATTGTCACACTAAAGAAAAATTTGCAATGAAAATAATTTCTTGCAGTCAAGGCGCAGCGAGAACCGAGCCCTTCTGTTACAATCTTCTCTACAAATGGTACACATTTCATTCGCTAGCTGAAAAATTCGGCCGTGCAAAATCAAGAAGAAGAAAATGTGGACATCAGTTTTCCACAACTAACTTAACGTCGTATGTGGTGTCGCATCGGTACAACTAATTAAAGTTCGATGTGACTTTTAGACTTCTGAAAAGATCTCAAACACCTGGACGCACAAAATACGGACGAAAAAATTCGGAAGCAACAGCTATGCCGCATGCCATGAAAAGAAGCGAGCTTGAGGGTCGGCAGCTCCCGCACCGCAAATAGAGATCAAGGGGAGAATTCATCCCCTTGAAGAGTCTCAGCAGAGGAGTCCCATGAATGTAAGTTGTGAAAAAAAAGTTTTACCCTGAAAGGTAATCGAAAAATCTTTTGTTGAGTCGAGGACCGTCGAGCTAGGGCCGTTTAAGTGGTTTTAGGTCTTTTGTACCTAGCTCGAGTAAAACTTCTCCGATTTTCATAATTTTTTTTTGTTTGAAAGGTCTGGGCATGCCTAATAACTTTTGAAAGAAACTTTTAAGATCTTGAGCTTTTGGCCTCAGCCAAGGCCCTAAAACAGAGTCTCTACTAGGGCCCAACGTGTTTTTTCTACATAAGCCGAGTAAATCTTATTCAATTTTCAAAATATTTTTTTTCTGAACGGTAATCAAAAACTTGATTACGGGATAGAATTTGGGCAAAATCAGTCGAAATCATTCGAAGTTACGCTCGAAAAAGTAGTAAAAAAACGTGATCTTTTGAAGATTGATGAAACTTTTTGATTCATATCTCTGCGAAATTTAAACGGAAATCACTCTTCAAGGTTTTGAATGAAATATGTGGACATCAAAAAACACGAAAATTAAATTAGTGAAAATATGTTTAGTGGTTCGGGCTGTAGATTGTAGAGTCCTCAGTGTGGGTCCAACTCGCTCTACGCGACTCCACACGACATTTGGTGGTTTTTCGTGAATATTGCTTTAATGATTAGGTTTTTTGTGGTGTTTGCAGTAAAAAAATTGAGAACTCCATGGAAGTAGGGGTCAGAGTGCCCTATTTTAAAGGTTTGTAGAGGTTTTTAGCGCCGTTGCTTCGTACGGGATTTTCAATATTGCCCTTGCGGCAATTTCCAGTCTAATTTAATGTGGACGTTATTTCATACATTTAAGAGTTAATTCAAAATTTACTAAGATACGTTCGAGTCTTTTTTAACATCTTTTCTGTTTGCCACATATATTCTGATGCGTACGGGTCCCTTGTATATGTTTTAAGAGTAATATCGCGAAAACTTCGAACAATATTCAGACCTTGCGGAACAAGGGTCATCAGAATTGGTCGAGTCATGTCTCATTTTCGTTGCACATTTGTGACGAAAGAAATTTTTCGCTTTTGCAAAAAAATGTCTCGTCTTGGAGATAGAGTTCAAGGAGTAAGGTCCACACATACCCACATAGACGATTTTAAACAGGGGCGTCGACTTGTGCTGTGGAGTAAGGATTTGATAGGGAACAACAATAATAATACTCCGCTAAGACGGCGCCGCTGGTAATCATGATCTCGTTGAAACAAAAGCCATAATTGTTTCCAAGAGATAGTTTTGTGGGTATTTGTGGATTGTGTAAACAACACAATACACTTAATTTCCCATTGTTTTGATAGGAAATCCTTTAATTGGACCCGTACGAAGTACAAAGGTCCTATACGTTTACTACAAACAATTTTATTGTAATATGGGGCAGATTGAGGTGGGAGGGGGGAATGCATCTATTATCGTCTAGAGATGACGAATCAGCAATAAAAAAAATGTCCGTCTGTACGTCCGTCTGTCCGTCTCCACTTTTTTCCCTGAAAGGTACATGCCTCCCATGATTCAAGTTCGAAGATGAGCAAAATCGATCAAGTGGTTCCGGAGATATGGTCGAGGAAGTGACCAAAAAGATGGTTTTTTGAAGGTCGGTGAAGCTTTTTTGCAAATATCTCAGCAAGTACAGCACGGAAATTCCTCATTTCGGTGTCATATGAAAGCATTTGATGTCACAGAACTGGGAAAACATTTTTGAGGGAATCGGTACAGGGGTCTGGGCACTGGAACCAATGGAATGGACGAAATTGAGAATCTTGGCCATATACGAAAACAGTTTTTGTCTATATTTCCTTAACTATGCAATATGGAGGTTTACTGTCAAAGGCAAAGTTGTAGAGAATTAAATTTAAGCGAACATGTGTTTCAGGGTTTTGGGGAAATATGGCTTAATACTGGTATATGGCCTCTTCCATAATTGGGTAGGATGACCCGAATCTCCAGCACTATTAGAGTTGGAAAGTTGGTTCCAAAGACGAAGTTGTAGAGAATTAAATTTAAGCGAACACGTGTTTCAGGGTTTTGGTGAAATATGGCCCAATACTGGTATATGGCCACTTCCATAATTGGGCAGGATGACCCAGATCTTCAGAACTATGAGAGGTAAAAAGTTTGTTCCAAAGGCGAAGTTGTAGAGAATTAAATTTGAGCGAACACGTGTCCCATATCTCTAGAACTATAACAGGTAGAAAGGCAAAGTTTTAGAGAAAAAATTTGTAGAGAACACGTGTTTCAGGGTTTTAGGGGAAAATGACTTAGTTTTGGATATAAGCTTTTCTAGATTTGAATGGTCTGAGACGTACTTCGGTAGGGCCTTTGGCATTACCTTGGGTAATTTCTATGGATCTTTGAAATTCTTACAGTTATAAAAGAACATAAAACGTTGGATTGTTTGCTTATATGTATATTTAGATACGTTCGAGTCTCTTCGCCACATGTATTCTGTTTGCCACATCTATTCTGATGCGTACGGGTCTTTGGTTATGTTTTTTAGCTTTTATTTCAATACTAAAATATGAAAAAAACCTTTCATACTTCCATGGACAAAACTGATCGTCTCTACTTTCTCTACAACATATCAAAAAAACATGTTTGGGTTAGGACCGATCTGGGGCCCTAAGAAGAGTCCTTTGACCCATATCACCATGGACAAAAATATTACCCTCAATTTTCGTTATAATTGACGACATATTTATTATAAACCACCAACTATCGTGGGCGGTCGACCTGAGTTAGGCCCTTTACATGGACCCTGCAGCCCTTAACATCTGAACGAATTTTCACCATTTTTTTTTTTGCTAGTTTCCGGTGTTCCATATCTTTCATTTAAAGCCTAAGAGAGCAATTTCCGTGTTTCTTTCGCAGAGGTTTGTGCTAAAAAGTTTCACCGACCCCCAAGAAACCATGTTTTTGACCACTTTTTCCGTTAGAACTCCGGTTATCGGTTATCGATTTTGCTTATCTTCAAACTTGAACTCACTTTTTCGGTTAAATTTTAGGTGAAAAAAAGATTTTGAAAATCGGACAAGTCAAAGCTACATAAAAGTGACGAAAATTCGTCATTTTTTGGCAGACTTTCATTGAAATGGCGACCGTCCGCTGCAATGTAACTTTTTCAAGTAAGTTTTTGCATATCTAAGTAGTAAATATAGTAGGCTTTCCAACGGTATATAACATGTCTCTGAATCTTTCTATTGCAACTGGCCAGAGACTTTCGAAAATTGCCTATTTTTCCGCCTATATTGGCTAATAACGTGCGACCATCAACTCCTACCTAGTCAAGTATATAGTCAAAATTTTTGTCGTTTCAAGACTTAAAATCGTGGCCAAAAATTTTTTTAATCGAATCAACTTCGTTCGAGTTATAGCTAAAAAACGATTTTCAGCACTTCCTTGCACGACCTTACTCAATGAGCTCTATCACCAAGACTAGACATTTTTTTGGAAAAGTGAAAAACTGCTTTCGTCACAAAAGTGCAACGAAAAGAATGAGATATAACTCGACCAATTCTGACGATCCTTGTTCCGAGCCTGTTCGAAACATTTCGGGATATTACTCTTAAATCGAAAAACTCTTCGCGACAAATGAAAGAACAATCCACGTCTTCATTGCGTTTTCGGCTTATGTCAAGTCAATGATAATTTTAATGAAGTGAGGCAGTCAAATAAACTACTATTAGTTTGATGGCTTCTGCATCGTGACATAAAAACTTATTTTATTTCGACAAAATCCTAAAATTCGCCGTATTTTAACAGCGTTAAGCGCATGAATTGATTGATTCGTTTCTAAATGATTAGGAAAATCCGAGGTGACAACAAATTACCGATTTTATTTCGATTAATAACAATGAAGAATACTGATATTTCGTTTGAATTTAATGTGTGACGTTGAGTTAAACAAATTAATTACCTATTTCCAGGTCCAGTCATATCAGCACACCCGGACGTAGTACAAAACTCGCTTATCGTTCCATACACCAAATTGACGTGCTCGAATAGTGCCAGAGCTGAATGTAGAGTGATAGATTATTAGTGGACTAGGTCATTGTTCGTAAGTGTTTTTTTTTGCGTGTGTGAGGTTTGTAAAACGAGCCATGGGCAAGTGGTAAATCACAAACAGACGTGTACTACATTTTGTACTCCGGCGTGTCCAAAATCTACATTGACGGTTGATTTCTTATAATTTCATGGAGTATTTCGCAACTCCACTGCGATAAATGAACATGACAAATGCTTTATGTATGCGATGTATTTATCACTGATTTTACTATATTTCGTACTATATATTTAGTGATAAAAAGAAAAAAATGTTTTTAACTCGATGACAAAATTAAGGAACGTCAGTGTAAACTTTTTGTCTAGACACTTTTTCTTTTATTACGAAAATAAAATAATTTTGCGCTACTAAATACAATTTTGTAAGATTTTTGCTCTTTTCCAACTCGATTTTCAAAACCCCATGATTTTAACAATTTGTTTTTTTCATGTATTTCCGATCTAATGAATATCAATTGATAAAACTTACTGTGAGAAGCCAACCATTCATTATAATCTAATCCGGCTGGGAGATCAACAAGCATTTTGAGATCTGCATCTGGTAATTTACGCTCAAGTACATTCTCTTCTAGGTATAATTTCGCATCGCTTGAGTTTTGGTCTCCATCTCTCTCTTTACGACGAGCTTTTCTGTGAAAAAAAAAAATGCGCGCAAATAACAAAATTTTTAGCTATGATTGAATGAGATGGCGTATTTGTCTTATCGCAGTCAGTCATTGTGGTCTGCTGATAAAAATTTGTAATTTCGTAAACTCATAACTCATATTTTATAAGGTGGAAAGTGATTCTTTCTATTGATTCATTGACTGATTGATGTTTGTTATCATCGAGAAACTTTTGTACATAGTTTTTTAATAACAAAAATTTTCCTTAATTATTCGGCCGCACTGTGATGGGAACTGCCCACCTTTTAGCAAATTTTCGTTATTTTCTTGAAATTTTCGCGAAACAACAAGATTTTGTGAGTTTTTAACAAGATTTTCGGTATTTTCTCGAAAATTTCAGAATTGAGTCCCAGATTGTCTTGAAATTTTCTTGATGCCGAAAATCTTGTTAAAAACTCACAAATTCCTTGCAACAAAATTTCGCGAAAATTTTCTAAAATGCAGGCAGTAGTGGCTATGGGGCAGCAGATAATCTCTGTTTCCGCTATGGGGATTTCGTAAAAATACTAATAAAACCAAGAATTGAGAGACTACGTCAATTATTATTGTAGCCTTGTCACATTCATCCACAATATCGTCTACAAAACTTCAACTTAAATATTTTCGTATCATTACAGGTTTTAATGGACTGAATTGAGAACATGAGAATCAGAAAAATATACTCCATATCTCAGGCAGCGCAGCGCCACCTGTTACCATTTATCCACATAGAATTTCTACTATTACAGATTTGATTTGACAATTAACGAGTTTAGTGCGGCATCGACTTCTGTCATGATTACATGCATAAACTGTCAGGAATTTCATATGTTTGGTGAACCCGTTAACTCCCTATACGTTGACGGAAAGCGATGTCGTACGAAACACGCCAATTGATTATTCTTGGAGTGCGTACAGAAACTGCACAGTCAAAATTACCTTTCGAGTAAAATTTGTTCAGTTCTGAACGCTCCCTTGAAAGGAAAGGAAGTAGTTGATGATCACGCCAAAATAAAAATAAATCATATAATGAAACGACGCCTTCTCGTTGACTGCATTGCGGATGCGATCCAGATTAAAGAATCAAAGGAAAAGTATCAAAAGTTTTCGCTTGCATTTTTATCTGAATATTAAATGGTTTCTGTATGTTTTTTGCATATATTTCCTTTGAATTTGTAGCGTCCCAGTATCAAAATTTGTATCGCCGTTATTACTTAGTCGCAAAATTTTTTTCTAGCGTCGAAATAGCTCGGCAATATGAATTAGTCAGCTTCAAACCCCGTAGAATTCGTTACATTTTTATGAAATAAGACTGTGCTCGGTTAAGGTAGAGAAATTAACCTGAGATCTTAAATTGTCTGTAATGTATTGATGAGCAGCAGTGTATTCTACATTACAAGCACAGTCAGTTGTCATTTTGATCTCGCTACCCCGACTAACCTTGTGTATCATAGTGTAGAAAGCGTTAAATTTTTCCATGCATTTTTCGTGGTGGATTTCTCAATTTCACACCACTCCATGCATTTAATGGTTTGGTGGGTATTTCGCGTGATGGATTTCAATGCGTTAATTTTCACTGGGAAGCAATTAAGGGAGTTTAAGAGAGGATTTAAGTCTAATTTTAACTTGTCTCGGTGACTGCTTTTCAAATATTTATTAGTGAAAATAATTGAGAAAGGACGGAATAGTTTGAATTTCTCATCTCTCAATTTGGAATGGCTTTTTCTTCCTGTCATTTTGACAGCAGTCCCCGAGACAGATTTAGTTAAAATCCCTGTAACGTGATGGTATTGTAGGGTGAAAACACCGGTTACGAGCCTGATTAGAAATTGCTTCAGTTACGAGCCCCTATTGTCTTTGCCTTTGTTCTCAAAAAAGAACAAAAGAAATGCTCGTAAATAGCACGGGGCTTGTAACCGGTGCACTTACCCTACCACTCTTTCTATAGGACAAAAGCATAAATATTTAATTAATTATTCCAATAATGTTACAATTCATTCCGAAGGAAAGAAAAAGAACATTGAACGGAAGATTAATTCCGACATCTCTTAGTCTTTTGCATTAAAATTTTTATAAGATATTTCTGAGTAACTTGATCAAATAAACTATTGAACCTCTTTATTTCGTTTTCAATTTGAATTTCGTTTTTATCAAATCTGATTTCTACCTATTTTATTACGACAAATTCGTTATCTTTCGTTCGTCAAAAGTTTCATATTTTTAAACAAACTGGAGGATATCTCGATCACACAGAAAATCAACATGGGTCGTGAGCACGCACAGCGATTAATGATTTTGGGATCATTCACTTTAGCAGAGTGTAAGACAGCGGCGCCGACTTGTTTACCGTCCATGGGGACAAGCAAAATTTTTTAATTTGATGGTGTGTATTCGGCAAACATGCCAAAGTAAGCAATGAAACGGTAGCTAATGTTTGCTTTTATAAGCGAAAGTTATAAGAAAATTTTTGAAGAAATAGATTCCGAATGAAGCTGCGGTATTTGCCCTTTATGTGACAGAAGTGTGCAAAATTTTTCTATTTTAGTTATTTAATGGAACCTACAGCAATTATAGATTTTACAAGAAATATTCTAAAATCCTAAGGAACCCTATTATTTGAATCTCTCAATTTGTGAAACGAGTTTTTTTTTTAATTATTGGAAACTCTCGAAAAACGAGTCTGTTCTGGCCATTAGGGTGCAATTCTGAGACATTCTCTTGAAAAATTCCGGCCCATTTCGTTGAAAACTCTACAGATATATGCTGCTTGTTGTGGTTTGCAAGTATAGGTTAAGCACAACAGGCCCAAAGGCGGCCTAGGTGCTGAATCTCGGTTCACTCACGTAACCTATACATGAAGAAGTGACTTCAAAAATGTATGGGCTAGAAGTTTAGAATAACACTTCATCGATACAAAATTGAGCTAAGTATTCCAAAATATTAAAAAAAAAATTTGATTGACGGTCCTTGAAAAAACGTCAAATGTAAAATAGTTTGATAATCCTGTAGGATGGAATATGCCTTGAATGTACCATTTCTGCTCAGAAAGTGATTAAATTTACCATCCGTTTAATTTGTTATGTTTATTCCGTCATTGGGGGCGTTGCCCCCCATGGATCATTTCATGGGGGGCACTTGCCCCCCCTGCCCCCCTATACTGTAAGGCGATTCCGGACATGGTGTTACATCCGTTATCCTTGATAAGTTGAAGGTCGAGAGTAGCTGATTGTGATCTAAGTTATATTTATTAGAATCATCGCATATTCATGTTAAATAAGTGAAGAAATCAATTCATTTCCTTTTATATTTTACGAAAATAAGATTTATTTTAGTTTGCAAATGGAATTTGTAAAGCGTGTATCCCAGATAACAATTTACCCCACGAAATGTACATACATGAAGTGCCCTCGGAAAATGTGCTGATCCCATTTAATGTGCTCCAGTTTCAGCACATTTAATGTGCATTAAAAAGCGCCCTTACGCGTTACATCTTTTCTTTGGAACGAGAAGTGCATTTAATGTACATTAAATGCAATTTATCATATACATATAATGTACATTTAAAACACTTTGAATACACAATAAATGTACCTATAATGCACATTTTAGTGTATATTACTAGCACATTTAATGTTCATCTAATGCTATGCAAGAAAAGAAAAGAAAATTTTATTGAGGGATTCTTTTGAAAAACAGCCCGAACGAAATCGTACGTATTTTCCAATGGACCTTTTTATAGTTGCCTAGGAAGGTATTGGTCACTAAAAGCCAAAACCACTTGCAAAAATTTTTATTGAAGCTTGTTTGGCTAGCGGGAGGCGATAAATTACGAAAAACATGCTTTTTTCTTACAGAAATTTCTTCACGCACGTGAAACGTATAAGGTCGTGTGGGGTGTCGTTGGAAAGGTAATTGCATGTACTTTCGGGGCAAATATACATATTGGGTGGTATTGAATTTGTCTACTCTGAGATATAAGCATTTGAAAAATTGGAAAAAACTCACCTATTTAGTTTAGACTTGATGAGAAATTCAGGCAGATTCATAATAAATGTTTGTTGTTCCACCGAAAACTTGTCATTACATGTATATATGTGCACCCCACGGAACTTATTCATTACATGCTATTCATTACATGTAGCCCCCACCGGAAACTTTTCATTACATGTATATCTGCATGTAATGACGCGTTTTCGGTGGGGACACCGAGTAAAACAGCATAGACTGAACACCAAATGAATTATCAAATTTTTAATTGTCAACAACATGAGATATGTTCAATGTTCACGTTAACATTTTCTTTTGTTGAATTCTGCTTTAACCTCAATCAAACGCACGCGTGTTCTATGTGAATTCAAATAATTTCAAATAGCGCCCGTTTGGTGAACACATCCCATTCCTTTTGACTTTTAAAATTGTTCAACGTAACTTTGAAGCGGCTGTATATTCACTTTTTGAAGAAAAAAGTAGAGCATTTTTCTAAGCACATAAAATACACGATAAATATATTACAGATCTAGTAAAATGATTTCGAGCTTTAATGGCACAAAAAAATGTGCCTTTTATTGACACCGAGAAATGTACTACATCACAAGCACATTTTTTGTAAATTAAATTTGATGGGAATAGTGTACATTTTACGAAGCACATAAAATATGCGAAAAATGTACTTGTGATCTAGTGCAATAATTTCGAGTTTTGATAGCACAAAAAATTTGCTTTTTATGTACATCGAAATATGTACCACTTTACACGTACATTTTTTGTACATTTCATGTACGAATTCTCGACAACATTGAATTTTGCATATTTAATGTACATTCAGTGTGCTATCACATTAAAAATTGTGATCTGTGTTATAGGGGTATATGTTATTTATTCGTTTGCGTTTGTTGTCAATGAGATTTAATCTTCCTTCTGTTGAGCCAGGGAAGAAGCAAGGTCAAATTACATCCTTTAGTTAAACTCCCTTATAGACTGTCTAAGTATTTAACAGAATCAGTTATAAGGGTCAATCCCAACCACTAAAACTGATTTTGAAGAAATGAGAGCCACATAAGAGTTGCAAAAAGTTATTCGACCTTATGTTTCATTACGAGAATAAGCAATCGATATGCGCAAACGAGCTTTACAATTCAACTTTTAAAATCGATTTGAAAATAGGTATTTACTGTCTTACTCGCCAATTTGGTTTGAGACGTGTGAGACGTAGAAACAATAAATTTTCCAGAGAGACAGTACATAATTGTTTATGCTTGCGCCCAGAAAATCCAAAAAATCAATTTTGAACGAGACGTTAATGACTCATTTTCCATACGCAAGCAAGAAAAACTTATTGTTTTGGTTTTTGAGATTATTGTCTTACACAACGTAGCAGAATCATATCAAAATAGATAAAAAATCATTCGTACATCTTCGAAATGTAGCTTACTAAATACTTCGGTTCAATTGATTGGGTTGTCGATCTGACAAAACAGTATGCTACAGAAGATGAAAAAAAGAGGGCAGCGAGTCCGTACGTTGTTTGGAAAGTCCACTTTGTATGGTAAGTGCGGAAGATGGCACTTTCAAAAACGTAACATACGCTATGAATGGTCCCCAATTTCTTGGCCTAGACAAATTGCTTGAACTATAAATTCAGAACGTTACGCACGGTATACGCATTAGACCATTACAATGAACAGTGTTGTAATACAGGGAATTTATTTCATATACAAGTTCAAACGATTCGTATAGCACAGTGCTGTAACAACAGAAAGCTGAAGAACGCATTAAAAATGTATGTTAATAAATAAAACTTTCAAGTTACTGCTATCATTGATAGAGAAGGATATCTCAATCGATTAACGCTAACTACGAACTCAATCTTTGCGCTTTATTGAGAATAATTATGACATTTTTATAATCGTATGACTGGAAGTAGTTGCCCTCGATATTTTCTTGTGGGTACTATCAACTTTTCCGGAACATGACCTGGACGTTCAATTAAAACTTTTTTGTGTTATGTTTGCAATTATCGCCCTCATATTTCGTTTGTAAACATTTAATAATAGTCGTTGTTAAAACAATGAAATAAAATGGCCAATTGTTTAGCCTATCCAACGTAAATATTATTACAAGTAATTGCACTGTCAGTTAAACCATTGTTGATAAATCAATTTTTAAACAACTGAAAGCTAGCAATTTCGTAACAACGAAAAATCACTATTCAAGCGTATGGCACCAGAAATGACTAATAAAACAAAAGACGATAATTTTTACCATACTGTTCATCAGACATCAGCGTTAAAAATAAAAATAGTGCGAAAAATTGATGGTGAATGTTACGACATTATATGCCCATTGCCCATATACAAACGAATGTCGCAAAAATAAAAACTCACCCCATAAACCAGTCCACGGTATCTCGCAGATATTCGGGGAGTCGCTCCAGTTTGCTTGTTTTATATATTTTTCCTCAACACAGAAAAAATAACCAAAAACCTTTCCTTATATTGTAGAAAAATTTGACTGATTAATCTTTAAAGGTCAAAGCGTGAAACACAATGCACAGTCACAATCAAAAAATTATGAAACTTCTGAAGAAAATAATCGAAAAATCAATCGTTTTTCACTAGTAAACATTATAAAATAAACTGTAGTTGCTTCATCACTCGGGGGACCAATCAATCACAGTAAATCATATATTTTGCATGAAATTTTTTACTAAACACTTTTCCTTTTCGCAAATATTTTTTTTATATTTTCATGGTGCTGTGACGGACACAAGCAGTAGTAGATGAATGATCGAATGACTTATAAATATTCATTTTGTAGCCAACAACCGAAACATTTTACGAACTTTGAGAAGTTGAACGAATTAGTAAAAATCCTAAAACACTTTTCGTTAAAGCGTCTGTGACACTAATTTTTTGATTATTTATAATTTCAGTAACATATTTTCCACTTGATCGTCAGCTGAGTTTTAAACGGCCATTATTCAGTTCTAGTCGATACCTTCATAAAAAACATGAAGGGAAGTAATTATTTGAATCCACCTTTTGTTGGCTCA
>WJQU01003001.1:0-25000 GCA_029228625.1 Pseudolycoriella hygida
ATTTTTCTTGTTTCTCTACATTTAAAGTGTCTAGCTCTTCCTCCTGTAACCGAGGAAGAACGGACACTTCAGCACCCGCACCAATGCTACCCGATTTCTCAAACCCTCTAACTTGAACATCTGTGTATAATGGAATTCCAGTCAAGTATGAATCATTTCAACTTAATCCGGAATTATTACATTCATTTATTACTTTACTTTGTGTCAAGGTTACCCTTTTGCAACATTCAAAACATATAGCATAAAAAATAGAAGATATTAGAAATAGAAAAATTGAAAATAGTAATAATAAATCCTAGTATGTAGTAGTTAATAGAGTAGTAGTTAAAACATAAGACATTAATTCAACAAACATTTGTTACAATCATTTAGAAAGCTTCAATTTCAAGTAAAGCATATCAGTGCTGCAATTGGCACTAGTCAGTTTAACATAATACAGCGGAAAGAGAAAAAAAAAACGAAATTACATGACCTCTTCTTCGCGTCAAGCAGACAAATCCTAGAGACGATTTCAATTGTAAAGTTAACAGTAAATCCAGATCTAGGCGAACCCCTGTCATACACTTTCGCCACTTTGGGCCTGCCATGAACAACCATTTGAGTTATTCAGAAGTACATTACAGCACCATTAGTCGATAAGTTTAAGTCCTTAGACCTGAAAGCCCCTAAACTGCTCGACTGCCTAACCGTTACAGGCAATGCGTTCCAATCAGCGATACCTCTCGCAAACAAAAACTTGTTGTCACCAACCAATTGGGTATTAGGAGTTTTTTAGTTCGATCAGAGTGGCCATGTGTAATCATATCAGATAGGTAAGACGGGTAAGACATGGCCCGATACTTGAGATGCTCAAATAAACCCATTCCCAAAAACTTGTTGATCACATTCGTTATGCTGCTGTACTTAGACTTAGACATAGACATAGACGTATCTAACAACTGCCCGAAAAGTCTTCTCAAGTATTTGCTTAGCAGCCCCATCCAGCCCATAGTAGTACACCTCAGAGCAATAGTCGAAGTACGGCATCAGTAGTGACTTCGCTAACATGAGCCTAGTCCTCAACGGTGTTAGACTAGCGAACGGGCACAAACTCTTGAGGCCCGCAAATACTTTACTACTGATGTATTCTGCATGGTGAATCCAGGAGAGCCTACAGTCAATCATAATTCCCAGATTCTTGACCTTCTGTGACAGCTTAACAGCACTAGACCCAATAACAATCGCCTGTGTCTTAGCAACATTGAGAAAAAGCTGATTATTCTTAGCCCAGTCGCCCACTGCTTTCAGATCGGCCTCGATTTGTCCCATACAGTCAATCGCCCTCGTCACATGAAAGAATTTGTATAACTGAACGTCGTCAGCATAAAGATGTGGCAGCATGTACTTCAATGAATTCGGAAGATCATTCACAAAGAGAACGAATAGAATTTGACCCAATATCGAACCTTGTGGCACGCCCTTTTCAACTCGTATAAATTCGGACATTACTCCTTCAATACCTATCAGATAGATAATTTTGTATCATAGCAATAGCAGTTTGGCCAAACCCAAATTTGCTTCGAAGCTTCAGACAGAGTAAAGGATGATATACCGTGTCAAATGCTTTCGAGAAGTCAAGCAGAAACAGCACCGTTACAAGCTTTCTACCCAAAGCGCTATGAATGTCACTCGTAACCTTCAATAGCGCAGTGGTTGTGATATCCCGACTGAAAAAGTGACAATGGAGGAGTAATACACTGATTCGTGAATCTGTCTCTTGAGCAATATCTCAAAAATTTTCGAAAAAACCGGCAGAATGCTAAACGGCCTGAAGTCACCAAGATCGTACTTCTTAGTCTTTTTGTGCGACGGCAGCACCTTTGCCATCTTCCAGCTAATTGGGCACTTCAAAACAGTGATACAGTAATTGATTATGTGAAGAATATAGGGTAGCGTAACTCCCAGCGTCAGCTTAAAAAGCTGTACTGGCAAACCGTCTAGTCTCACAGCACTCGACTTAACGGACATAATTGCATGCAGTACCTCTTCCCTATCAACATTCCTGAAGGGAAAAACATCAGCACACTCAATGCTCTCTTTAATCGGGAATGTGTGTGTTTGAGGCGATGGTGCACCAGCATTAGACCCAGTAACATACTCGTTAAACTCATCAGCCGTAAATGCTGGTTGCTGAGAAGTGCTTGACTTGGCTAAACCCAGAGATCGAGCATTGTTCCACATAGCTCTTAATCCTAGTTTCGGGTCAAGCCGTGGCGCTAAGTGCAATCGTTTGGCAACCTTGACCATCTGCGTGTGCTTATTCCTTAGTGTCTTCATCAATTCTCGGTTTACTGCCGTACGACACCGCTTGTAGTTAAATTTCGCTAAGTCTCGTTCAGCAGCAGCTTTGTCAATATCAGCAGCGTACCAAAAGCAAGACGAAATCATTCCAGCCCTTGGAACAAATCGAACTAATGGCGCGTGCTTATCCAGCACCTTAAGCATTTCGGCATTAAAAATCTCAACCATCGAATCCACATCAGTCAGATCATATATTCCCTTCAAGCTACAGGACGCCAGATCACAGTTCAAGCTATTAATGTCAATAGAGGCATAGTTCCGCTTAAACCTTATCTTTTCCCTCTCAATCGGTTCCACACACCGGAAAGATCCAAATACTATGTCATGATTTCCTAAGCCACTACCGACCTGATTAAAAACTGTGAATTTCTCAGGGTTGTTAGTTAATATCAGATCAATTAATGATGGCGTCTTGTCAAAGTTAGTAGCTACAGTTCCCAAGGATTGCAGATCGTGTTGAACCAAGCATCGCTTAAAGCGACAGGTACTGCACATCCGCTGCACACATTTACTACAATTGCCAAGGTTATCATGCAAAAAGAGGTTTTTGTTGAAGTCACCCAATACTACAACCTGAGCATAATCAGGCATGAGTTCTGACAGAATACCCTCAAAAACATCAATCTCATCAATGTCAGGCGCCTTGTAATATCCCCCAACCAAAACCTTAGAATTTTAGAATTTTAGAATTTAGAAAGAGCAACTCGATAAATAAACATTCGGATAAACACTCGAAGATCGAACCAGTTTAGCCTTTGGGCCATTCCATCGAAAAGTTGGAAAATGTGTTACGAGGGAACCGTCTTCTGGCTAAGAATGCAAAGGTTGGACTTCTTTCGCATGAAGGAGTTGTACATTGAACCCATAGAGGAATTTTCTTCATACAACATAAATCTCGTATGTGCACGGTTTAGCAAGAACACATGGTTCCTTCGCAACCTACCAATGGAATCGCCCCTTTACACCTCTATTAACATAAATCGCAACCCCACCAGAACGTCTGAACACCCTATCATTATGAAATATCTCATAGCCCTCAACACTAACCGCCAGGTTGCTCCAATAACCCTTAAACCAAGTTTCACTTGCAACTACAATGTGAGCCTTGGATCCTTCAAAAATCCTTCTGAATTCATCAATCTTCGGATACAAACTTCCACCATTTACATGACAGAAGTTCAAGAAATTAGAAGATGTTCTCAATGCGGAGTTCACAACAATGCGTGGAATACACACACCACTGACAGAAGCAAGAAGTCTGCCAGAGGTCGCTGACATATTGCATATGATTAGTCGGTCTATAGAAGCTGGGCGATGCTCTATAACTTATCGGCTACAAGGAGAGGATCTACGATTCCTTTGATATTTTGGAAGCTGTGACAGAGCAAAAGAGGATTTCTTTACCGCACGCATCTTCCCTTAGACCATATCAGGCCGTTTCGGGCCATTTGCAAACCTCACAAATCTCTTCCTGAGCTGAGCAGCCACCAATTTAGCTTACTCGGGAGAATAGCTTCTGACAAAATCCAGCACATTCCTTATCCAGTCGATCTCATCACTCCGAACAGCCATGACTGGCCCCAGTTTCTCCCAAAGCAACTCATGCAAGTCAGAGAGTTCTGTTCTTTGTTCTTATCATTTAGGGATTTAGAATTTAGGAAACTTTCACCGTACAGGTGATAGAGTGGTTTGAAGGAAGGTCGTTCATCACTCAAGGTATGCGGCGTAAAAATCTCATGCCGAAAAATATAAAGAGCTATAGTGTTCGCCACTAATGAAAACGAAAGCAATACAATTGGGCTATTAAATATCTCTTTATTTAATACATTTATTTATTCATTTTTATTTTATATGCGTTTTCGATACAATTTCTTTTTTGCAGTAAATAACAAGAGGAATAGAAGATATTTTCAATAAAGTTTCTTTTCCACTAAAATATATGACAATGACGCAATTGATAGGGAAATCGAATAGCTAATCTCAGGAGGAAATGTTTTTTTAAGAACAAAATCTGTTCAATCAAGAGAACCTCTTGCTATACAGTGAATATTTACATCATTTTTTAATTACCTCAATGATCGTTTCAACTACTGCGCTTTTAGCACTCAAACTATGAGACTATTTAACGACAAAGAACAAGGGTAATAAATACGAAACTAGGAAAGGGAAAGGGAATCTTTCTCTCTGCTTTCAAACAAGAGTTTTTTCACGCCATTTTGGATGTAAAGTTTTATGTGCAACTCAGGGAAGAAATATTTTATCGACTCGTGGGACTTCACACATATCTGGAAAATATTTTGTTCCCTTTCGGCGCAAATAACTAAATAATACTTTTTACAACGAATAACAAATTTTCATAAAAACATGACAAACAAAACATATAGATTTTCTAATCGATAAATTCCACAAAAATAATAAATTTAGTTCATCGGATAATTAACCGGCATTTATGGATACATCTGCCAAATGGAATGTTTTTTGAGTCTTTTGAACCAAATTTCATGTTTTTATGTATTTGTGCGAGCTGAAGACGCTTAAAAAATGGGAATATAGTTGTCAATCTTGGCACGATGTTTCTGTGCGACACATTCCGATATCCAAACGATGTTACGGCATTCTTGTTCCTTCAATTTCAAGTACGAATAGAAAACGCCGAAATGGAATTGTTGAATGAATGCGAACACATTCAATTTCACCTAATTGCAAACGAAATCATCAGTCATTGATAGATATTTCAATCATCGACAATACCTCATGCTCGAAGAATTTGTCTTCCAAAGTCTTATCGCCTGGATTGTTTCCGGATCCATCGAATAAAGCTGCGTATTCAGCATAATATTCAGCTACATTTTTGACTTGTTCGTAATCGTCAGCACGAGCCAGAGCGGCCAAGCCATCTGGATTCATTTTGCCACAACGTGGATACAACTTTGCACGATCGTCTTTGGACAATTCAGTTCCGAAGGAGTTAATGGTAATGATTATAGCACGACGATCAGCTTCAAACTAAACAAAGGAACAATATGTTTGAGCGAAAATATTTACGAATAACAAATGAGCAATTCGTACAGCTAGAATCTCGCACATAACATCGGCTGTGGTACCGCCAAGACCCTTGCAGAATTCATAGAACGCTTCCAAATACGCTTTGTACAGAGTGTTACGAATAATTTCGATGTTCATTTCATCCAAATCTTGCTCCGAAATGCAATCAACGAAAAATGGTGCCAATGGAGTATCGACTAACACCGCATTGTATAATTCGGCTGGATTGGCAGCCACATGGATTGCCTCCATTTGCTCGAAACTTCCAAGCGGATGACACTTTGGAATCAGTTCCGAAATGGGGCGTTGATGTAAAGTGCCAGTGATCAACAAAATGATATTATCGATCATGTAGCTGTAGGTGATGAAGTCCAAAAATGTGGACAATGGCTCAACAGCATGGTTACGCATGTGCTGGAATTCAATCACCAACTTTTCACGAAGCTTATCATCGATGACGGAAACCGATAATGGAGATGGTTCATTGGCAAGAAATTGGCCATAATCAGTTCCCTGAAGATGCAATTTCAAATCTGAAAATTAAAGAAAAAATCTTGTCAAAAAGGCATCTTCGGCTTCATTCGATGTGAATAGAAAATTTCGAGTTCACAGCATATTGCTAGCGATCACATGACATTGCAATATTTTTAAGAATCCATTTTTGAGAAAATACATCACGTGACTGTTTTGTGACTATCCACACGTTCATTCGTCAAAGGCTTCTGTCAAAGTATAGTGCTTTTCATGTCACGAGGCATAAGCTGTTAAGCTAATGATATTATTTGCTTCACAGCTTGAGCATCGCGTAATGAAAGTCACTATAATCACTGCAGGCGACGATTAACACTATTAGTGCGGCGTCGACTTTTGTGAAATTATACAAAATGTCATGACGAAATCTGTCAAATGTCAAGCGACAAAAATGGTGTCAAATACTTTGGCATGAGCCGACGTCGCACTACATGCGTTAATCGTATAGCGAAATGAAAATCATGAAGAGATACATAAACTCTATATGCTTGACAAATTGTGAATATAACTATAATGTGGAAATAACTATACTTTGACAAAAGCCAGTGCCGCACTAAATATGGAAGTGTTGGTTCGCTCATATTATTATGTTGACATTTCTCAAATGTCAAAATGTATGGGTGTGTTGTAAATGTTATTGTTTAGATTTAGGTTGAAATATACGCCACAGCTAGGACCAATATTCTTATCAAGAATTTTTGAGTCAATAAAAACAATTTTTGATGAAAAAGAAAGTGTGGAGGCCTACAATTTCAAATGGTGATTGTGAAACTGCTGTGAGTTTTGCTTAGGTGTCACAAAATTTCTTAGAATTCAACAGAAACAATTGAATTTCGATGAAATACTTGACCTATACTGAATGCTAGTAGTGAAATTTTGCACTTATTTTGCATCGAATATGTCTCTCTTTCCATCAATCGGAAGTCAAGTCATTAAATCACCAACCTCGAGCGACCAATAGAATTCCTTTGATTTGTAGTGTCAGCGATTTAAGTTATTTTTCAAACGCAAATTCGGTAATAAATATCTCGAAAAGTCTAATGTAGTTGGAAAAAAACGGCTGTCTTAAAGGTATAAAAGGAGGCGTCGCGGTCATCCGGTGAAGAAAGTACTTTATTTATAGAAAATTCCTTAAGCTCCACTATTTTTCACTCTTCACTCTTTGGATTAATCTAAGCGTTGGGGACGAAATTGTGGGAAGTTTTAAAATTTTACTCGGATGTTCGTCCCGTACATACGTAACGAGTTTGGAACAGTTGATTTGAGGCACTCCCGCTTATAGCACCCCCTCGTTGGGACTTATCGCCTCAGAATAACCTTCGAAAACACGTACGTAATTAAGTATTGAAATGCCTCAAGTCAACGGATTTTTTTTAAAGTAAAGGTTACATCGACGACATCGTTTCTTTAAAACTATCGTCATTATAATAATGGCAACGCATCAATGGATTCACCTCCGATATTCCTTTGTGTTGTCTATCTAGCAACACTCTAAATCTTAATTACACACAGCACGTCGCTAGTCATATGATGATAAAAACTGATTGCAAAATATTGACAAGTTTGATTGCACGTCTGCTGTTTCCACCGGATCTCCCACAAATTGCAGCAGAATATTGTAACGAGATTGTTAACCCACTTCGATTATCGTTAGAAATATTCCCGACCCTTTAAAGATAAAATATTTTTGTACCTTCTAATGTTTCACACTGAACCAAATTTAAGTAATCGGATTGCTTTAGGACACCACACTTGAATCCACGACACAATCCCTCCAAATAGCCACCATCGATATTGAATAAGAATCCGGTCATTTTTAGCTGTTAATGGTTTTTTTAGTTCTAAAATTTCACGAAATAAATAGTTGGACTCTTTCGATCAGCCTCGAACCTCTGTGTCATATGACTTAAGTAAAAAATATACGAAAGTTGAAGTTTTAACGATGATGAATTCGGGTGTCAACCTTCGTTTTAATAAAAAATCGATTCGGAGCGCGCTCACTTATTAAACGGGAAAATCGCATTTTTGCGGTCGAGAGCGGGTCGAGAGACGAATGCGTTCTTTCTAAATATTTGAATGACAATAATAGTATATTACTGCATAGACGTGTATAAGCTGTGTATACGCACGGGAAGCGACGCTCCGAGTGTTAGTATAACCGCTTACATACACATCTATTCTGCCCTAATTTGCATAAGAAACTTAGTGCGAAAGAGACAAATTCATAATTTAGACATACTTTCGTTTCAGCTGTTTTAATCAGCTGATGAACTCATGCAAATGATACAAGTAAACTTAAATTTACAAACTCAGGTGCATTCGCTCTTTACTTTGAATACCGAACCGAGGGAAAGTCACGTCGATACAAATTCATATAAAAAATCGAACATCGCTTGCAGTGATTACCACTTCACATTGCGCTAAGCGTGTATGTGTAAAACAGATTTCAATATTAATTACATATGTGCTGTTACATGGGGCCTGTTTACTTTTGTTCGTTTTCGGAAAAGAATGCATGGGAAAATCAACATTTTCGTGAAAATAAGTGGGTATTTGTGGAGCCTCAGATTTACGTCAGATAACGCTTTGACAAAAGGAGAATGAGGAGAACTTTTTTAAACCACTTGTGCGGTGTGTTAGTTTAGCTGTTCACGTTTTAGGTGTTTAAATTACTTATATACGGTCTTAACCAACTTTTACACTCTACTAACACATCAACAGCGAATGCATTAAAAGCATTTACTGTGATTGTTAAAACCATAAAAAATCCACAAGAGATCTCGTGCAACGCATCAATGACTTTCTTTATTATTGTCGATTTTAGCGACCGTATTTCAGCACTTACTCTCGTTAAAAATAAGGACGTCAGCAAGTCTCTTGCAAGTTTAAAATCAACAATTTGGCTTATGTGAAAATTTTGATTTCAACAATTTTGAAGTTGTTGAAAACCCTATTTTCACATAAGTCGAATTGTTGATTTTAAAAATCTCGATTGTTGCTTTGATTATGACACTTGCAGACGTCTATATTTTTTTCAGAGGAGGAATTTCGATTTACCGGACCAACCACTCCTTCCCTATAACAGTCGTATTCGCCACGCAAACAAAAGCCGAATTTTGTCTACTCACCTGCGCTATTATGATGTGATAGCCTGTGTGCGCATCGCCTTACGTTGCGTGAGCAATTCTTCGGGTTCATGTTGTGCTTTTCAATATAAATGTCCTAAAAGTGCAACTCGGAATGTATATCACAGCTTTGCGAGCAAGCGATTCTATTGGTTATCGCTTCTTCAACTCTCTTTCGTTTACTTTTTCTCTTAACATGAGTGAAGTTTTGTTTCGCGCGTTAATTTTAATAACGCATAAGGCTGGATTCGCACTTAAAAAAATATCACTTCGTTTTGAAAATGCGCATGCGCATAGAGCAAAATTCTCTCTATGCGCATGCGCATGCGAAGTGATATTTTTTTAAGTGCAAAGCAGAGCAAATAATTCTACTAATTCTCTCAAATGTCTCATCTCGCAATGTTGGCAAGCATTCGTTAGAGCGAGAAATTGGTTATTTATAAATATTGCGACTCATAATACAAGCGCAATGCTATACAGCAAATTAGTTATTTATGTTAGTAAGTCATTTGGAATAGTTGTTTTTGTCAGCACCGTAGTTATTATCAGTAGCTACTTTTGTCGGTGAATCAGCATTTGAATGTGCTGAGCAACTATATAGCAATCTGTACTAATAAATATAACCAGGAGCGGCGGGCACCTGTGTAAAACTCTTTGAAGCTGTTCATACAAGAAGTCTTTTCTGTCGGTTTTGCTTTCAGTTCACGGCTCCGTCATACCGGTTTTTTTTCATAAGAAAGTGATTTTCCATATACGCATCTCTAATGAAGTCTGAGGTATTAAACAAGTCTTTTTTAGATGACTTACAAAGGTTATGATAAATTGCGTCACAAATGCCGACGACGGCAAATAATGTTTCTCGTTTTTTAATTTTTACTTTGCAAACATGAGATCCGAGTGTTCCCTATGTTACATTTCCCATTGGAACTACCCAAATATGGAAATAAGCAAACAATCCAATGTTTTATGCTCTTTTATAAAAATAAGAATTTCAAAGATCCATAGAAATTACCCAAGGTCCTACCGAAGTACGACTGAGACCATTAATTTTGATGGCCGAAATTTTCTCCACTGCACCATATCAAAGAGGACCAACATAGTTTCTCAATGAAATCCAGAAACGAGTTTCTCTTAAATGTAATTCTCATCAACTTTGCCTTAGGAATCAAATTTCTAACTCCCAATTCTAGAAGTTCCTTTATCCCGGGATTTTGTAATTTTTCCCTAAAACCCTGAAACACACGTGCTCTCTAGAATTTTATTCTCTACAACTTTGTCTTTGGAAGCAACTTTCTAACTGCTATAGTTAAAGAGATATGAGTCAACCCTCCCAATTCTAGAAGTGGTCATATCCCAGGATTGGGTAATTTTTGCCTAAAACCCTGAAACACATGTTCTCTAAAATTTTATTCTCTACAAATTTGCCTTTGATAGTAAATCTCCATATTGCATAGTTAAGCAAATATAGACGAAAAACCATTTGCTTTCGTATATGGCCAAGGAACTCAGTTTCATCCATTCCATTGGTCCCAGCGCCCAGATCCCTGACCCGATTTCCATAAAATTTCGTTCACAGTTTTGTGAGATAAACTTTTTGCACCAAAATGAACAATATCTGTGGTGATACCTGCCGAGAAAAAGTTTCACCGTTCCTCGAAAATCTACGTTTTTGGACACTTCGTCGACTATACCTCCGGAACTATTTGACCCATTTTGCTCATCTTCGAACTTGAATCATGGAACTCATGCATTTTTCAGAGAAAAAAAGTTTAGGGTGATCGGCTGAGCCATCTAGAAAGAAAAGTGAAGACGTATGGACGGTCGGACGACTGGACATTTTTTTTTCTGCTGATTTGTCATCTCTAGACGATAATAAATAGGCATCCCCCTAACTCCCGCCTTGATCTACCCCATGCTACAATAAAAATGTTTGTAGTAAACGTATAGGGCCGATAGGACCCTTTTATACTTCGTATGGGTCCAAAAATTTGACTTTACGTAGTGAAAATTGAAAATGTAGAAAAATGATTACATTGGCAGGTCGGTCATTGTGACTAAAATAATGATTTAAAGCACTGAAAAGAAAGAAATTGTTTACATGCATCCTTTACTAAAAGCCTGTCGCAACTTGGTGTTGTGTTGGGGCGGTGTAATGCCCAGCTGCGACCTCTTGATACTCGCAATTAAGCACTTGTCGTTATGGAAACAGCCACCTTTAAACGAACACTGAATATATTTAACTTTAGCTTAGAGTTATGCTACAATATATTTTCCTTTTATATGACGACTCTTGGTAATCACTGATTTGTAAGGTTAGTTATGCCACAATAATTACGATCCACTTGTAATTATACACTACGCTTACTGGGTTTGCTTCGTATTATCCACATTAGACCGTATAACTAATCTTGCGGTTATCTTGCCGAGCTACGCGATCCTCGACGGGTTGAGTATATAATTTTTTTACCGATTACCCCGACTTACTCTTCTTGACTGACTTCTCAACATCATTCGATACTGGGGCCACAAGCGTTAGCCTGTGCCCCACTACACCCGTGCGACACACTAAAACATATGTTATGAGGAAGTCATTTCATGACCTACTCTCATAACACCGCAAAATAGCACGTGCTATTCAAAACATTTGATAACAGTTTACAATGTCATAATGTTATTATTCTTCAACCTGAATATGCTCATAGTTACGCATTGTGCAACCGAATCGCATTTCATGTTGCATTTTGCTTGTTTGGCATTCCTCGATAAGTTATTCAACTTCTTATCGAGGTTGCCTGTTCGCGAGTCTTGTGTGTCCGCGTGGGTATAAGGGAATTGATGCTCGAGTGGCAGTGGGTTTGGGATACGACAGACGGTCGTTCCCAAAAGTAGATTATTTCCTGAAGGGAAATAATCGTATAGTCGCTGCAGTTCTCGGTTGGGATACGACAGACGGTCGTTCCCAAAAGTAGATTATCTCCTGAAGGGAGATAATCGTTTGATGGCCTGATCTCTTCGGTTTGGACGAGGAGGGAGTTAGTTGTACGGTCTGTGTCGTGCGGGGATGTGACTGAAGGTCGTCCCGTGATGGCGTAGCTGCAGTGTGGGATACGACAAGCCTAGGGACTGACGATCAAAAGTGAACGGATAAAGCGGTTTAACTTGTACATTTCTCGAACCGTTTCAACCATTTGAAAATAATAAAAATCCATGTAAAACGGTTTCTTTCTTATTTTCTTTTTTCTTTATTTCAACGTTTAGTTTATGTATTTTGAAGATTTTTATTTAAAATGAACAATCAGTTTAAGGTGCTGACAAATATGGAAGGAAAAAATAGCCGAACGCCGATCATTCAAGACCGTAACGAACAATTCGTATTGTTTTTTATAACAGTTTTTCGCAGAAGCGTTTTTTGACATTTTTCAGGATTCCGTAAGTTAACGTTGCAATCGCCTAACAAACAAAAAACACCAAACATCGAAGCTCACAGGGCACATCCTTCAAAATGTCCCTCTCCGATGCCGAATTTAGCGATCGATAAATTAAAAGAGGTGATTGTGCCTTCACCAAAAAATTCACAGGTGGACCCCATAACGAACAAGTTGATGTTGTCAACTTCATCGACGAACTGCACCGAGCAAACAAATTTTATAAATGTGGAAACTGTGCGGTTCACCAACCCACTGCGCATTTCGAACAGCGAAAATATGAAGGAATCATCGACAAATTCTACTGGAAAATCAAATGACAATGAAGTTTCTAGAATGTCCGCAGACATGTTTTCTGAGTTTAGTTTCAGTTCCGAATCGTTGTCTTTACCACAGAACCGAATTTTGATGGACAAAGAAAACATTGAGAACATTTCTCAGCGAATTTCAAACATTCATATGACGGACGGTGACGATCTCCCCGACACACTGCCAAATACAGCGCCTGATAAGGATACTCTTCCTAACACACCACATGAGCACAACTTTGGCACTCAACGAGAGTATCATCATTTTGATCGGCAAGAAAACGTTTTCGTCATATTGAGTAGTGATGATGAAGATCAAGACGGAAATGACTTGTTAACGGAGGATGACGACGAAATCGAAGAGGAAGAAAGTGTAATTGAAATAAGCGACAGCAGTTTCGCAGATACTGACGATCACATTCCACGGGATATATCTGCGCCAAACACTCAGAATGACGAAATAAGCGATTCCGTGGAACAAAGACTGAACCTATTTTTCGATAATGTTCCAGACTTTCATATTTCAACCACCAACAAAGGCAAAAATAGCGAATTGGATGAGTCAATTAATATTTCCGAGACCATCTGTTCTCCGAATGAAAATTTAGGGGAAAATCTTTTACCGAGGACATCTCAAAGTCTTCAAGCAAGCGAAGAGTTGTTTAGCGATGACGAAGACGTCAACGATGAAAAGAATGAATCGAGCGAACCTCGCGAATCATCGATTCAGAAATCTAAAAATTCCGTTTCGCGCATTGATGCAGGTGAGAATGGAGACAGTGAATCGGAGGACGGAAATGGACCCCAGCACATTGTATCACCATCACCTCCTAAAGAAAATTCTGAAGATAAACAATTATCACTTCCTGAGTCCACAAACAAGAGCGAATTAGATAAGGTGAAGGCCAACGAAAAATGTGACTTAATTGTGAACTCGCCTGTAATCAATATTTCAGCAAAAGTTAAGATTAACATTCGATTATCGGGGTTCACGTCAAGCACAAATAGCGTCGACTCGGACGGTTCATACGATGAGTCTTTAAAGAAAAATGAGGCCGTTGTGGAGGAAGTGATAGATTCGCCAAAAAAGATCGATACGATGAAATCGGAAAGTACTTCATCAGAAGCGGAAATTAAAGTGGCTGCATGTAGACAGAATGACGGGATCTCAACTCCTTCGGAAAATCTGTCGATAGAAATTGATGAAATCTCGGAGAAACTATTAAACAAAATTTACAAGGACACATGGAAAACACCCCAATTGATGGAAAAATGCGTCTCGACTAAAAAGAAATGCTTAACTGATGTATCTAAAAGAGATCGAAGTCGAGGTTTAAGTTTGTGTAAGTTGAATTTGTAAATTGAACTTGAAATTGTAAATTTAACTCACTTTTTGCAGTTCAGCGTAACATTCTGCCGGAATTTCATTCTACTCTTATTCACAATGAGGAACATGAAGAAGACAGCGAAAATCTTCAAAACTCGAGTAGTAAAATTATACGACCTCGTCGCAAAGGTATCTATCGAAATAACTTATCAGTTGAAGCTAATCATTAGCCAGTAGCGTCGATAAAATCGGAAATGTCTCGCTAATAGCGACTAGCGCTCGCTAAAACGTAATTAGCGAAATATTTTCGCTAGTCGCTAATTAAATCGCTAGCACTTTTCGTTAACTTACTAAACATTTTTCCGAAAACCAAACTGAATTATACGTTTTACAGTATTTCTTTAGTGAAAAATTATCCCAACTAACTAAACGAATCTTCAATGGCTAAAATATGTCTCTCAATGACAGCCTAACAGTCTAATTTAGAAAATGAGATCAAATAGATACGTTAGGAGCTTGAGGTTGAGTGCAAAATTACAAATCTACTCTCAAAATTTTGTGAATGAAATATTATTGCGGAAAGTATAATCTTGTGTGCAGCAACTCGTTTGTACCTTGCCAAGATTCAAAAATTTATGTAGCTGAGGTGTGCAGAAGTTTTCAGCAATCAAGCCCTCAAAAAAAAAAACCGTCAGCGATATTATATATCGAAAAGAGGAAAGGAGGGACAGGTCACAGAATGCGTAAGTCCTTCAGAAATGTGACAATTTCATTGTTTTCACAAAAAAGGCTAATGAGACCCAGGTCCCAGTCCAGGGTTCTTATGCGTTTACCACGACGTTTGTAACCAGTCGAATGTCGACCCGGGAGTAGGGGAGGAGCACCAACCATGGTCCTTAGATGACGAATCAACAATAAAAAAAATGTCCGTCCGTCTGTCAACACGATAACTCGAGTAAAACTCAACCGATTTTCAAAAACTTTTCTTTTCCCTAAAAGGTAATAGAAAAATCTTTTTGGGATTGAATCTGGTAACTGTCGGCCCAAGGGCCACCGAGCTAGGGCCTTTTGAGTGATTTTTGGTCTTTTGTACATAACTCGAGTAAATCTTTTCTGATTTTCAAACTTTTTTTTTGTTTGAAAGACCTGGCCATAGCCGACAATTTATGGAAGAAACTTTTTTGAATTTGAGTCCTTGGACTTAGCTGGGGCACTAAAAACGAGTATCTGCTAGGGCTCTATGTGTTTTTTGTACATAATTCGAGTAAATTTTTTCCGATTTTCAAAATTATTTTTTGTTTAAAAGATCTAGGCATGACCGACAGTTTATAAAAGAAACTTGTACCTGTGCTTAGAGCTCAAGTGGGCCATGTCGGTCCAAGGGTCGCCCCTAACAAAAAAAATTTTTTTTGCTATGTTGCAGAGGAAATTTAGTGCCCTACGTCGGTACTAAGGTCGACCCTAGCCCAAAAAATAGTTTTTTCTATGTTGTAGAGAAAATTGAGTAGAAAATTTTTTTATATTTGGGGGTCAATTTTGTACTTTCGGAAAGGTTTTTTTACACCGTTTCTTTGGACGGGTATTTCAATATTGCCCTATCTGCAATTTCCAATAGAACTTAATGTGGACGCAATTTCATACACTAAAGAGTTAAGGCAATATTTACTTAAATACGTTCGAGCCTTTTCGTAACATCAACTCTGTCTGCCGCATCTATTCTGATACGTACGGGTCCCTTCATATGTTTTTCTACCGCCATTCCATGGAGACACTTGCCTCCCTGTACTCGGTGTCACTGATACCTTAAACCGAAAGGTAATGGTCTCTATGGTCTAATGATGATGAGAAATATATACAAACTCTTTAGATTTCTTTAGTCGATCCCTTCCACCACTAAGACTCAAGGAAGTCCGTTCTCTCATGAGCGAAAGATCAACTAAAGAAAGCCCTAAAATCGACGCAAATCTGCATATCCCAACCAAGATTCACGCGGTTCTTTTGGAAATAATTTTCGCCACGCTAGTTTACAGGAAAAGTAGAATTGCCATTCCTAGAAGCATTTTGTTTTAATATTGAAAGTTGTAGACCTCTTTGTTTCTTGCAGTTCGAGTAAATCGCATACTAGATTACAGCTCCGATGATACTGAATCAGACGAAGGGAATTCCGATAGTCAAAGTGACAACGATTTTGATTTGGAACTCGAGCCTGGCAAAAAACCTAAACGAAAAAGAACAACATTTTTGGATTTGACTTTGAACGAAGTTATCGAAGAGGAAGACCATGAAAATCCTGATGCATCAGCTGAAGAACTGGAAAAACTCTACGAAAAATATTTAGAAAATCTTCAACCTGCAACGGATGTGAAAACTCCCAAAACCACCAAACGAAAGCTTTTTACACCGAACTATGATGATCAGGTTCCGTTTGACGATGTTGTAGCACCCCCTGTGTCACCACTTCCTCAAAATAAGAATGTCATTGAACTGAAGACACCTGTTCCTTCATTCCTTTTAACTCCACAATTTAAAGGCAGACCTTTGGCAAGTACTGAGAAAAAAAGCGATCGTAAAACACCAGCGTCAAGCTCGACAGCGAAAAAAACGCAAGCTGCCAGAGTGGTGAAATTAAAACGAATTTGTGGATTTCTAGAATCTTTGGATGGTAGACACTATACGTCCGCCGATTGTTTGTGGAAAATGTCATCGTTATTCTATTTCAGCTGAACTGATTCCCATCGAACATTGTCATCCAGATGCTATTAAGTTTCGAGAAAAATTGAAACGGGACGAGCTCGTGACTCTATTAATGAAGTATTTTAATGAATTTGTTTTCAACAACCAGCTCATCAATGTTCCCGTTTCCTGGAGCAATAAGTTAAGCGCAACTGCAGGTTTTTGCCGTTATGGAAAAAAGTATGATTTTTTCCCTTGTAAAATTACATTTTCTGCTCATAGTCTACAATTTCTTAGAGGAAATAAACGAAAGTGTCTGATCGAGTTAAGTGCGAAATTGTGTTGCAAACCCGACCGAATTCGAGACACATTAATTCATGAACTTTGCCATGCAGCCGTTTGGATTGTTGATGGTGAACTCGCACATCACGGGAAGGTTTGGAAAAATTGGTAAGACGAAACTAGTCTGTGTCTATGGCCATCATTTGCAACGAAATTTTTTTCTTCACATTAATATATTTGTGCGAGACTCTACGTAAGGAAATTATGAAGCTTAGAAAAACTTGTTAAATTTTAGGACTCGCCGAGCGAATGAGGTTTTTCCTACATTACCAAAGATTACCATATGTCACAATTACGATGTAGGTAAAGGATTCGCGTATGAGTGTACAGTTTGTGGATTAAAGTAAGTTAAAAATCAAAATTAATTATCAGCAGTTGTTGGAAAGTGGCTGTCGTTTGTAGATCTCAGTCGAGTAGAAAAATTGAAGGCGTGCGCTGCTCTAAATGTCATGGTCCAATCGATGTGTTCAAACAGCGACTGGACCAATTCGGAGAAGTTATTTTGGAACGAATAGGAGAACCGAAGGTGTTTCACGAATATGTAAAAAAGAATTTTAAAACAAATCGAGGTGGGACGCATACAGAAATTATTCAAAAATTAAGTGAATCTTTTACCATGCTAAGGACGAAAAAAAAAAATGCTAAGAATATTCACAAACAATTTTTCTAGCAGCTGTGCAATTTTTCAAATAAAATGCTTAATTAATCATAAAATTTTTATTTCAATCCGACCGTAAGACTGTTAGCCCCGGAACAGCACATTTCGAATGAAAGTGTTTAGACCGGCACTTGTCTTATGCGTTTACGATAACGATCAAATTTCGAATCGGGAGTTGGTGGATTTTTCGTTCGTTATGTCACCTAAATTCTGCTTCAACACGGAATCAACTTTACAATTACAACGTTGATGATAAAAATGCTATAGGATCGTATCATTACATCCTACCTAAATTCATCCAAGGTAAGCGATTTTGTCAGAAAAGGTTATACTCAGAGGGGCATCAATCCTCCGCTCCTCTACTGTTTAGTCAAGGACAGCCTCCTCACTCTCCTAAATAACTCAGGGTTCTCCTCACAAAGCTTTGCTCTCTAGTCTGATGCAATCAGCATTAAGGCTTGTTGAATCGTGGTGCCACTCAAACGAACAAACAGCAAACCCAGACAAAACGAAGTTGATTCTGTTTACTAGGAAAAACAAGATAATAGGCTTCAAAAACCCAGTTTTCTCAGGAAAACAAGTTGAACTATCGCACCATGTAAAATTTTTTGGGGTCTTACTACAGTGTAAACTACTCTGGACCACCCATCTGAACTACGTTGTCAAGCGAGCAGTCGCCTCCCTATGGCAGCGTAGAAGACTCTTCGGTCTGCATTGGGACGGGTGGCTCAGTGGTGAACGCACTGGACTGCCACCAAAATGACCCGGGTTCGATCCCCGGTGTTGGCATAGTACGAATTTTTCTCCAACGAAATAATACATTGTACAACGTCCCTAAGTCCACCCAAGCTTCTTGAAATTGGGTAGTCGCTGTGGAGCGACGAAAATGTATCAGGAAAACACTGTTCATATGTGACGTCACAAGCATATGGCATTCCTGCATACAAAACACGCATATGCAATGCATGCCAACGGCGACAAGACAGAAAATGTCAAGCAATAAATGGATGGGAAAAAACGTTGGCACAATCCCCACAAATCCCCCATAGATGGCGCTGTACTGGACATACACGACATTCGAAAAAAATATGGCGGGACAACGAACATGGTGTGAACGATGGTGGCCATTTCTCAATGGATCGCACAAAATGCACAACACTATCACTTTGGCTCATCGGACCTGTTACTACGTGACCTCCCGATGAATTCATCGTAAATATCAACATAACAAATAAGATACAAACTTAGACATAAGTAATTGTAATAGAATAGATTAAGAGAAAATGTTAGATACTAGATGATAAAATGTAAACCATACGATTAATAATAATTGGGAAATAAGTCCAAAGGTTCTACACTGGATATATACAGCAATCGTTCGACCTAAATTGTGTTAGGCAGCCGTAGCCTGGTGGCCAAAATGCAAATTGTTGAACGTTCAAACTCAACTTAGTAAGCTTCAAAGGCGCTTGTAGGCGTCACCTCAGCCATGAAGACAATTCCAACAGCTGCGTTTAAAGCTCTCTAAACTAGCTAAACTAACAAATGATGTTAACAATGGACATGGGTCGTTATGGTTGTCCATGTTAACCGATTCACCTGAACTCATCACATGCCCTGTGACTTAATAGTCCCGGAGTATAGATTTACAAAACCTTTCAAAATACATCTCCCGACGCGGAAGGATTGGGCTTCATCCAACCCGATACCTAATGACTGTGTAACCTGGTTCGCAGACGGCACCCGTATCAACGGCCTTAGCGGATCGGGTATCTACTGTCCCTCTACTCGAAAAGAAATTTCCATACCGCTCGGTAAATTCATGACTGTCTTTACGTCAGAGATAAATGGAATTCTCGGATGCTGCAGATAATCTCAACCTATCCCGAAAGCAACTCCTCGCCTATCTGCATTTGCTCAGACAGTCAAAGCGCAATCAAAGCCATAAATAGTTACAAATTCTCATCATCTTTTGTCTTAGAGCTTTGGATAAGCTATCGATAAAACACAGCATTTCTTTAATATGGGTTCCCGGTCACTCAAACGTTTACGGCAACGAAAAAGCCGATGAATTAGCTAGAATTGCATCTAACACCATCTTCACGAGACCCGAACCAAGAATGGTAACTCCCTACAGTACACTTCGACAGATGATAAAAAACCGGAAAGATGAACTTTTTAAAAAACACTGGAACTTCCTAACTGGACACAACCTTCTAAACAAGCATCTCCACACAATCAAACTATCCAATGACCTCACACTGTCAAAAATGCGGGGAAATTGATAGTACAGAACATTATCTTTGTCACTGCCCAGCTTACATTAAAGCAAGAGAAAAATACTTAGGTTCATTCACAATTTATTTCTACAAAATTTGGAGTATCGCACCGAGTAACATTTTGAAATTCATTAACCGAACTTAAAGAATTTAATTAATTAATTATACAATTAACCGTGGGTAAGCACAACAGGCCCATCTGAGGCTTGGGTGCTGGAAACGCTATTTCCACCCACTATTTTAATCTAATCTAAAGCCTACGTACGTCGCGTCGCAAGGGTTTTTTTTTATTTGTTTATACCCGGAGTCATGACTGCTACATTTATCGTACAGCGGAACAGGAAGCAAACGGGATTAATTGGTGCCAATAAATCTTTGAAACACGACTGAAGCTCCACCATCTGAAAGTACCGATCCAACTTTCAAGATTTGCAGCATTTGCTTCAGAAAAAGCAAATCCGATCGAGCACACGTCTGTGTAGTAATGTTGCAGGGAAAGTCTCTGAAGGCTTTTTGCAAGAACAGATGAGCAGTGTTCGTCGAAAAGCTCTAGCATTTGCACTCAGCACACAATAATTATTTTTTACGAAAATTCTTTCTCGTCTTAAGACTCGTAACTTACAATTGCAACAAAAATTTCGTAGAAGAAGCCTTTAACGTGCCTCATAATTTCGATTTAAGGTGACCAGATTCCAACGTGTTCAACTTTTATTGCCCTTTCAGCAATTTTCAATCCAATTTAATGAGAACGTAATTGCACATACTTAAGCTTAATAGTTAAGGCAACATTTACTTAGATACGTTCGAACCTTTGTAACATCTATTCTGTTTGCCATATCTATTCTGATACGTACGGGTCCCTTGCATATGTTTTTGTGAATTGGGGTTGCATATAAAGCAGGGACTATTTTGGAGAAAATTTTCCTTATTTGCCCAATTTTCCAATTTTTCCCAAAATTTCCAATTTTTCCCGAATTTTCCAATTTTTCCCAAATTCCAAATTCTTTCTCAAATTTCCCAAATTTTTCTCACATTTCCCAATTTTCCAAATTTCCCAAATTTTTTACATTTTTCGTAATTTTTCACACTAGAAGTTGCGTACGAGCCTTTTTGTAGAGTTTCAATTTTTTTACAATTGGACGAGCAATAGATCATAATTGATTAAATCAAAATTTTCAACGCAGATATGAACACGTTTTAAGAAAACTTTTAGAAATCGTCCGGCGATGAATTTTCGCTCTACTTGAAACGGAATTCAAAACGAAGATGTTGATTAAAAAATGTTTACAATTTTTTGAATATGATTTATTTATTTATTTATTCTCGGCCAATGGCAAAAATGCTTACTGGCTGACGTCATTATTTTACATCTGTGACAAAATTAAAGTATTGGAAATTTAGGAATTGTACGTTAAAAAGCAGGAACCGGAGGCGATATGTCGGCCCAGTCGACCCGTCGGAGCTTACATACGCCTTCTGCTTCGATCGATGTTGTGCGTCATTGTTTGGGTTCGACCAGCGATGCCAATTTTGTCGCGTTGTCAGTATCGACGGTGAAACATGTGAATTAAAGGAAATAATGATGACGGGGTTAGTGTTATGTCAAACTAAATTAAATTATATCACAAAACGATACAACTGACGACACAAGTAAGATCATTCGATCGGCAATTTAAACAAAAACCCGTGTCTCTGGAGAATCTCATTAGTGAGTGTAAACGATTTCACTAGCAACCTAAAGGTGTACCGACCCGTCGATGGTGAGCAAAGATGAGTGAACATATAAAACAGCATGTCAAGGGTTCGAACAGACCATAATTCACCCGGTGACTCGCGAGACTTAAATATCTGATACTCCTCAGTGATCTAACTGGAGCATTCACAGACACATTCCTGAGTAAACCGGGAGCATCGACACGACCATTTAGAAGATCGAAAACAAACATTGTCGATAAGTTGATGCGCCTACGCAACAAATTTTCGATACCAATAGACTGGCAGCTAACATACGACGGTAGGCGATACTGTGAGTCTCTCTTGACAGATCTTCTTAGCGCGTAGATTAGGAAGTTTTTCTGTATGGACTCAATGTCGTCGACATGACACTGGTAAAAAGGCGACCAAACAGCCGACGCATATTCCAGGTGTGATCTGACATGTGCGAAGAAAACGCTCTTAAGAGCCTCAAGATTACGAAAATTTCGACAAACTCTCTTAACGAAACCAAGCATCGAGTACGCCTTCGCAACAATCGCTCCGATATGCCTGTTAAAGGACAGATTCTGGGTAAACACGACACCGAGATCGCGAAACTCAGTTACGCGTTCAATAACAGCGCTATCGATCGAATACTGGAACTGTACGGGGCTCCGCCTCCTGTAAAAAGACATCGTCTTACACTTGTCCACATTCAGTGACAAGCAGTTGTCGACACACCAAGCGTAGAACGCAGTAATTTCATGTTGTAAAGCCAGACTGTCTCTGAATGATCTGACGACACGGTAGACCTTCAAATCGTCAGCAAAGGGGGAGCATTTCGACGATTTGATAACTCTCGTCACGTCGTTAAAAAATATCAAAAATAGCAGTGGACCAAGATGACTGCCTTGAGGAACTCCGGACGTTACCTCAAACGGTTGAGATTTCCATCCCATGAGGTTTACATATCGACTGCGGCCACTAAGATATGTCTTTATCCATTCCAACATCGACGAATGTACGCCAATTTCACTCAGCTTACATATCAGCAGATCGTGTCGCACTTTGTCAAATGCTTTCTGCATGTCAGTATACACCACGTCGACTTGGTAACCCTTTTCTACTACGCGTACAGCTTCACTGATGAACTCCAAAAGGTTCGTAGACGTAGAACGCCTCTTCATAAATCCGTGTTGCGATAGCGATTACTTCTCTGAACTCAGCGGTCAAAACCTTACACACAATTGACTCAAACAATTTACCAAATGTCGGCAGTATAGCAACTCCGCGATAACATCTGACGTCCGCCTTCGATCCTTTTTTGAATATCGGAACCACGTATGATTGTTTCCATCGATTTGGAAACCTACTACTTAACGACATATTGAAAATACGAAGTAAGGGCGTGGACAGTGCGCTGGAACACTCCTTCAAAAACATTGGGGATATATTATCAGGACCGTCACCCTTCGACGTGTCAATTCCTTCGAGAGCGTTGATAACTTGTCGTTTGTCTAAGGTCAACGAACCGATGTCGACACTCTTTCCTAAGCCAAATGTTCGATGAACTGTCGTTGAATCTCTAACAAATACTTCGCGAAAAAACTCAGCGAAAAGGTCACATTTCTTTTGCATATCAGTCGTACGATCATTACCCTTATGCATCAAGCTAGGGTAACCGGAGGACTTGCGCATATCGTTCACATATTTCCAAAACTTGGAGGGATCCTTCGCCAGACTTTCTTGCGTATTGTTCAAGTACTCCTGAAATGCTAGCGATTGCGAGGCGTCGAACTGGTTTCTCATTTAGCCAATATTCTAACGAAACTTGATGAATCTGCCATACTTTCGATTGAAGAAAACATTCGATCGGATATAAGTGCTGATATGATGCTGCCAGGAGAAAGATTAGAGGACTTTTTGGGTCGTTTCGTACAGCGTCAGGACAAGTTCGAATTCCTTGGTGCACAACGAAAATGGCTGGAACTTATAGCCCACACTTGTCGACGTTACGTCGGAGAAACTGACCCAAATCCTCGCACAACGGCAACTGAAAAAGATACAATTTCTATCGATAATGGTAAATTACCTCATAGACTTCCATTTTCGAGTAGAAATATTTTTAAACAAACTTTGTTCAGGGGAAACATCGACTCAATGCATCGATGTTTCTGTTTTATGCGAGAAAAAATATTCGCGTGAAGTGTGCAATCTCATTAGATTGTACATTTTAGGTCAAGATTGCAAATTTCCAAATCGAGCTGAAAGATGAGATTGCACATTTTTATTCCAAGTTTAATAAACTTATTTGATAATAAAGAATATAGGTACATGTCACTGGCACCACCTCCATTTTGCACTGTTGCGACTGTAACGAAACGGTTAAACGTTAAAAACGGCACCTCGATCCTAAATGACATTAACGTCAATGTTCTAATAAGAAAAAAGAGATAACAGCAATTTAAAGAAGAGAACGAGTATACAAAAAATGACAATAAATTTTTACACTGAGCTCGGTATCGGTGATGAAGCTCCATAGTTTTGTTAGCTACCCAGGTAGCCACACATTTCATAAAAGCTCAAAATCCTGACTTTGTTAGCCACCGGGTCTTCTTGACGTTTCGCAAGCTTCGTTATACACCTAGGTTTAAGTGACATTTTGTAAAAGGAAAAAGCTCTCTCGTTTTGTTAGCTACTTAGGACATTTTATTAAAGAGAAAAATCCTGGCTTTGTTAGCCACCTAGTCTTTGCGACGTTTCGTAAAAGGTGAAAACCCCTAGCTTCGTTATACAGCTCCCAAACCTCCCTCGTTTCAGAACAATATCACACCCTAAGACTCTTCTTCCCCGACGAAACCTCCGCAACAGCTCCTTAAGTGACTTATTTTTGACCCATAACTCCATTATTTCAGAACAATATCACGTTTTAGTCCATCCCCGACAACATATCAAAAATTAATTTTTCAGTCATTTTCCGGCAGGGGAGCTAATTTTTGATCCCTTTGAGCGACCGTGGACACCGAACTGCCAAACCAATTCTCACCTCACAATCCCGGTTCCTGTAACTTCACTGGATCGATACCTTTTAACACCTCACTGACCGCATTCTGACCACTGCTAACCGAGATAAAGCCGAAGAAGTGCTCCCGTTCTGGGCAAAATTGTCCAAAAATGCCCTATATCTCAGGAACATGGAATTTTTTCACCGAACATTGTTTACCAATTTTGTTGCCCTGACTAACGATTGGC
>WJQU01003006.1:0-25185 GCA_029228625.1 Pseudolycoriella hygida
GAGCCGATTCGTAAGTTATTATCTTCTAATGTCGGTTGTGTTGCTAGCGTTCCCAAAGTATCCAACATCAAATAAAACGGGCGTTCAAATTCCTTCAACTCACGAAAATCTTACTTGGCGAAAAGTTTTTGAAAATCGGTTGAGTTTTACTCGAGTTATCGTGTTGACGGACGGACGGACATTTTTTTTATTGTTGATTCGTCATCTAAGGACCATGATCGATGCTCCCCCCTTCTCCCAGGTTAAAATTCGACTGGTTACAAACGTCGTGGCAATAGACCCCTTTTCGAAGCACTGCTTTCTTCGTACGGGTCTAAACACTTTTTTAGGGTTCTTACAGTTGAGATGACGTCACGGTTTTACCGTCAGTGTTAACATACGTGAAGCGTGGATGGGATGTTTATAGCGCCGCAAGCTAAATTTTTGAGGCGAATTGCCCTTCGCAGGCAAATAACCCTTTATTTGTAGACGAGATGTTCAAAAAAGCTAGCGTCCGATCGGACAAAGCCCGGTCGCCCCTTCGACCAGTTCGGGCCTGTTGAGAATGAAATTTCTTATTTTTATGGATTTCAATATGGACATGGATATTGATGATGACGAGCTACAGGTATGAGTTGATTGGAAATTAATGAAAACACGTCCAGAGAAGTGTTGAGAATTTGGTTATTCATAACTTTGGCTTGGAGGTTATGAACCTCGACAGAATTTCATACAAAAATTGAAAATTTTACGAACAGGATGAAATTTATTTTTCAGACTATACTGCGCCAATTTGATAATTCAACAATAGACCTCACCTTGATCGAAAAGTAATAACCTCAAGTTTCTGTCTTATTGTATTCTTGCAAAGTTAATTTGTTTCACTGAACTCAGATTATTGCAAGAAGATGAAGAACTTGGAAGCACCTCTGAGCATGAAGCTCCAGGTTTACCAGGCGACGAAAGACTTTGGTGTCCTACAGAAGAAGTTACACAGACTAATTTCAACGACCAACACAATCACCAATTGACGGAACAAGATCTCCACTCAGAGGTACCTAATTTTTAGTTCCGATGCATTTCGAGTTATTCAAGTTATTTGTTCCGGAAGAATATGAAATTTCTATTTTTCGACTAAATCTCATAACATAAATTCCGCTCTCTTGGCTTTCCTCAGGTAGAAAATGTGCACCGTAATTTGTGTGACGTCAACAAAACCAGATATTCTCCTAACGCCGAGTCTCTAATCACGAATCATGACACTCAACAACAAGACTTGAGTTAGTTGCAATTATTTTTCATGTCGTGTTTGTTATTAATTTACCTTAAAATTTAGGCAGGGGGTCGTTCATTTGCGACGTTTGTCAAAAATCTCACAAATTTAAGTTCACACTCAAGAGACACATGACAATTCACTCTGGTGAGTAGCTTACTGTCAAATAATGAAGAAGAAGAGAAACTTTTCTCTTAGGTGAGAGGCTGTATCCTTGTACGGAATGCAAAAAATCTTTCACACAAAAATCCGGTTTAAAAAGGCATCAGAGGACTCACACAGGTGAGCATTTGAGGTTACTCGCGCACTTAACTGAAGAAAAATTTAAATCTCTTTTTCAGGTGAAAGACCTTACTCCTGTCCCCAATGCCAAAAAGCTTTCACACAAAAATGCAACTTAGAAATGCATCAGAGGACCCACACAGGTGAGCAGTTGAGGTTACTCGCGCACTTAAGTGAAGAAAAATTCAAATCTCTTTTTCAGGTGAAAGACCTTACTCCTGTCCCCAATGCAAAAAATTTTTCTCACAAAAAGTCCACTTAGAAAGGCATCAGAGGACTCACATAGGTGAGCAGTTTAGGTTACTCGCGCACTTAAGTGAAGAAAAATTCAAATCTCTTTTTCAGGTGAAAGACCTTACTCCTGTCCCCAATGCCAAAAAGGTTTCACACAAAAATGCAACTTAGAAATGCATCAGAGGACCCACACAGGTGAGCAGTTGAGGTTACTCGCGCACTTAAGTGAAGAAAAATTCAAATCTCTTTTTCAGGTGAAAGACCTTACTCCTGTCCCCAATGCAAAAAATTTTTCTCACAAAAAGTCCACTTAGAAAGGCATCAGAGGACTCACATAGGTGAGCAGTTTAGGTTACTCGCGCACTTAAGTGAAGAAAAATTCAAATCTCTTTTTCAGGTGAAAGACCTTACTCCTGTCCCCAATGCCAAAAAGGTTTCACACAAAAATGCAACTTAGAAATGCATCAGAGGACCCACACAGGTGAGCAGTTGAGGTTACTCGCGCACTTAAGTGAAGAAAAATTCAAATCTCTTTTTCAGGTGAAAGACCTTACTCCTGTCCCCAATGCAAAAAATTTTTCAAACACAAAGGCCACTTAAAAGAGCATCAGAAGACTCACACAGGTGAGCAGTTTAGGTTACTCGCGCACTTAAGTGAAGAAAAATTAAAATCTCTTTTTCAGGTGAAAGACCTTACTCCTGTCTCCAATGCAAAAAATTTTTCACACAAAAATTGAACTTAGAAAGGCATCAGAGGACCCACACAGGTGAGCAGTTGAGGTTACTCGCGCACTTAAGTGAAGAAAAATTCAAATCTCTTTTTCAGGTGAAAGATCTTACTCCTGTCCCCAATGCAAAAAATTTTTCTCACAAAAAGGCCACTTAGAAAGGCATCAGAGGACCCACACAGGTGAGTATTAGAGGTTCTCGAGCTTTAGCGTAGAAAAAAGTGAAATCTCTTTTTCAGCAGAAAAACATTACCCAATGCAAGAAATCTTTCATACGAAAAGGCTACTTAAAACTCCATCAGGTGGTCCATACAGGTGAGGACTTGAGGTGTTTGCACTTAAGTGAAGAAAAATTCCAATCTCTTTTTTAGTAGCGAAACCCAACACTTGTCTTCAATGTAAGAAATCTTTCACGCAAAAATAAGACTTGCATCATCACATCGTCATTCGGCAGTGAACTTTGAAGGAAGAAAATGAAAACTCTATGATTCGCCCAGATAAGCATCGAAAACTTTAATTTTGTGGAATTGTGTAATTTTGTGCCATGAAGGTGGAGGGCTATGTCGTATACTGGTCATTTGATTTGTCGATGACTGAATTTTTGTGATTTTTTGATTATCAAATGTAAGTGACGTGTCAAAATTTTCATTTTTTATAAAATCTTTTTATAGAACGCAATGCAATTAATTTTCATTTAATTTAAACATCCATCGCATCGTCCGGGCCATCAGTCAGCCAACCTGTTTTAGTTCTTCATTTTTTAAATTTGTCTAATCCGTCGGAGGCAACAAATTTTCCTTGTGATTTTTTCATCTTGCTTATAAATTATCCGACATCCGCAAATTTGATTTAACGCTTAAAATGTATATTGTAAATATTTCATACCATTTTTTCTTCGACTAAAACGCAAAACGAATGTTTGCAAGAAAATGGGATAGTTGAATCATATCGTGTTTTTATAAAATTGATAGAACGCGGATCGTTTCAGAAAAATGTATATGGAAAGAAACGATTTTCAAAACGATCCGATCTCACTTTTAAAGTGCTAGTACAACTTGACACATCATTATACTATATTTAGATCCGTACGAAGAACTTTTTTCTTTGAAAATGGGTCTATTGCGTTTATAGCGACGTCTATAACCAGTCCATTTGAGCGGAGCGAGTAGGGGAGAGACATGGATCGAGGTCCGTCAAGACCCCCTTTACGTATCAGAACAGATGAATGTATCTAAATATAGAAATGAGCGCGCAATCCAATGTTTTGTGCTCTTTTATAACGACAAGAATTTCAAAGATCTATAGAAATTACCCAAGATAATGTCGAAGGCCCTACCGAAGTACGTCTGAGACCATTGATTTTGATGGCCCCAATGCCCTCCCCTGCACCTCAAACACGTATTCTCTAAAATTTTATTCTCTACAACTTTGCCTTTGGAAGCAACTGTCTAACTCCCATAGTTTTAAAGATATGAGTCATCCCTCACAATTACAGAAGTTGTCATAGCCCAGGATTTGGCCATTTTTCCCTAAAACCCTGAAACACGTGTTCCCTAAAATATTATTGGACCCTGACGAAGTACAAAAGTCCTATACGTTTTTAGATGAGATTAGATTGAAGGTGTGAGGGGGGTCAAATTTTAAAATTTTGACAGGAACCTGGACGCTTTGTCCTTTGTTCCCTTCCCCCTCTTTTCTTCGTTTATTTAACAAATGAAATGAAAATTTTACAAAGAAAGATGAATTGACAGTGAGGTGTTTGAATTCGTAAAAGTGAATTTGATCGTCATCGTATAATTATATAATTTCCGAGCTTCGGTGTATTGCGTCATATGCTTGTTGGGCCATTCTGAGTCAGTTGGTAGGATAATGATCAGATGAGATCCGGTTACCATTCCAGCCTACCTGTTCTTTTGAGGAAGAAGGCCAGGTCATGTACCTTAATTTTGTCGATAGTTACGTCTTTAGGGATTAATTCTGGTTTGCCTAAGATCCTTTGTCTGTGATGTCTATATCTGGGGCAGTCACTAATCATGTGGTGACCAGTTTCCTCGTTATGTCCGCAGGCACATTGTGGGTTTTCTGCATATCCTATAACATTGAGGTGTTTGTTGAGACCGCAGTGTCCTGTTAGGACTTCAACTACTCTCTCAATGTTAGGTCTGTCTAGGTCCAGTAAACCGTCACTGAACTTCCTAAGAGGAGCCTTACAGAAAATTGTTGCGTGCTTACCCCCTTCGTACCTTTCCCAGACTCTCCTATGCTGCAAATCTAGCCAGTTTTTGACGATACTCTTTCTCTCGTTCTGCGTTATACCGCAGAAGGGTTCTGGCCCAATCGGGCGCTGATTTGCTCCCTTGTCTGCTAATTCATCAGCTCTCTCATTGTCTTGGATACCAAAATGACCCGGCACCCATAGAATCAAAACCTCATTGTTCTTCCTGCCTAGCTCATTGAGAGCTTCTTTGCATTGAAGCACTGTGGCCGAACTGACTATGGGGGATTCCAGAGCTTCAATTGAGGCTTGGCTATCCGAGCAAATGTAGAGTCTTCTGTGCTGGAATTTTTTGAAAGTTTCGGTGCTAACCAGTTCAGATATTGCTAGGAGCTCAGCTTGCATTACCGTAGTGAAGTATCCCAAGGATATAGAACCTTCAATCCCGGCTTCTTCACTGATAAAGCCAGCTCCAGATAGCCCTTCTTTCTTGGACCCGTCTGTGTAGCACACTAAGCCATCCTCTGGGGGATAGATTTTTTCCAAACATAGCCATTCTTCCCTACTCGGTATGACACACCTAAAATTATCCTCCAGCATCAAGATAGTCGAGATCTGGTCACTCCTCATAAGGAAAGTTTCATCTTTTATTAGGTTTGTAATTGTCATGTGTCCTGTAGCCGAGCCCGGTGCCCAGAATCCATTACATTGGATGTTAAGAGCTGAGCTAAAAGCTGTAGATTTTACAAATAAGTCGAGCGGTGGGATAGATAGAAGTGCCTCTAGGGCCCTTGTGGCTGTGCTGACTTTCGCCCCAGTCATGCACAAACATGCTAACCTCTGGAGTTTATCTAGCCTCTTTTTTGCTGTCCCTATCTCTACTCTCGGCCACCAGACAATGCACCCATGGCAGAACATTGGTCTAACTACTGCTGTGTATATCCACCAGATGGCTCTTGGGGATAGACCCCAGGTTCTTCCGAAGGCATTTCTGCACATCCAGAAAGTTCTAATTGCCTTATCTAGCTTGTCTATTAGATGCATAATCCAGGTCGTTCTATGGTCAAAGGTGACCCCTAGGTATTTTACCATCGCCCTTAGGTTAAGTATTTCCCCAAAGAGTCTAAAACTTTCGAGCTCCAATTCATCAACATTGTTTTTCCTTTTAAACAGAATCAATTTCGTTTTTCCTGGATTTAGTCGGAGTTTTTTCTCCTTACACCATTCTTCTACTAGTTTTAACACTTCTCTCATTAGGTCTCCTAAAGTTGTCGGGCAGATTCCTCCGATAATGACCGAGACATCATCCGAATAGCCCTGGGTGAAAATTCCAGATTGATTGAGTATGACTAGGAGAGAGTCTATTACCATGCACCAAAGTATAGGTGATAGTATACCCCTTTGGGACATCCCCTAGTCACTCCCAGACTGGTTGTGGTGCCACAAATGCTAGCTTCCACAGTTCTACATCCTAGCATCCTGACAATCCATTTGCAGCAATGTCCTCCGTATGTCTTTCTCTGACAGCTTTCTCAATTATGTCAAAACCTGTGTTATCGAAAGGTCCCTCTATATCCATAAAACATCCCAAGGCTACTTGTTTGTTTCCCAGAATGCTTTCGATTTTTTGGGTCATTTGGTGAAGTGCCGTATCAGTGGATTTTCCCGTCTGATAAGCATGTTGGTTCAAGTGAAGTGGAAAATTCCTTAGGACTTCTTTCCTCAGGTAAAAGTCGAGAAGCCTTTCTACTGATTTTAGCAGAAAAGACATCAGACTGATAGGCCTGAAGTCTTTAGCTTCGCTGTGAATCGTTCGCCCGGGTTTGGGTATGAAGGCTACTCTAACTCTTTCTCAGTCCTTAGGTATGTAGGTCAGTGCAATGGAGCTTTTAAAAATGCCGATCAGTCGGTGGAAGAGTAGTTCCATGCCTTCCTTGAGTAGAGCTGGAAAAATCCCGTCCGGTCCAGGAAAATTTTTTTGCCGGAAATTTATTTTCGCCGGAAATTTTTTTCGGCGGAATTTTTTTTTCGCCGAAATTGTTTTTTGCCGGAAATATTTTTCGCTGGAAATTTTTTCGACGAAATCTTTTGCCGGAAATTGTTTTTCGCCGAATTTTTTTTTTCGCCGTAAATTTTTTTTGCTGGAAATTTTTTTTCGACGAAAATTTTTTTCACAAAAACCTCTTAGAAGGTAAAGTGTGACGCAGTCCCTTCCAAAATGAGTGATATCGTTTGAGGTGACGCTATCGCTAAGATACGCAGAAATTTGTTTGAATTAAATGTAGTTTGTGGTCAAAGCTTTATTTTTTGAAAAAAATTGCATCACTTTCTTCTAAAACATAATTTTGTTGTATTCAAAAAATTGCGTCACAAATGCCAGACCCCCACCAGCATAATAATTTGAAATTTGTAAAAATTCATAAAAAATTTTCAACATTCGTAAAAAATTGTAAAAATTCGTAAAGTTTTTTAAAAATTTGTAAAAATTCGTAAAAAAATTGTAAAAAATCGTTTTTACGAATCGAGGCACTGCTTAGTAGACTACCTTTGATCAGACAGTAGATTAATAGCGGGATAATTCCGCCTCGAGGACAACCTTTGCCAGCCAAGATGCTTACTTTGACTTTCCCCAAATATGAGGACACTACTAACGAATGGCTATGATCCAGCCATAAGCCGTTTCACTTATGCCGTGATCTCGGTACCGATCGATCATTTTTTCTAAGGTTTTCACTAAGAAAGAAGTTAGGCTTATCGGTCTACATGCTTCGGCAAGTTGGTACGATGACTTTCCAAACTTTGGAATAAAAACCACCCTTACGCCCCTCCAAGCTTTGGGGGCATATTTTAGGTGCAAGCTCGTAGTGAAGATTGCGATCTGTGCTGCAAAATAGTCGGAAATATGTTCTCTTCGCCTGTCGTAGAGCCGTGGTAAGCAAGAGGTAAGAGGGAGACTTGAGGCTAGCGTTACGGTTCTAATAAACATGGATCACAATTGACACTTTTCGCGTGGGTTCGCGGAGGTGGGTCTAGAAATCCTCATTTTTGCCGCATGTATTCAATTTATGATCGGTTCCTATACAAAGTCATTGAATATTCGAAAATGTTCTGTCCCTAGCTAGAAATAAAATTTCCCCCTTCCTCCAATTTTCCAAGAGAAATTGAGAGTTTGTTTGCTGACTGTCACATAACTCATAAAAGGCAGTTTGTCACTCTCGTAACTGTGTATTAACTTCCAAAATATTTACAAAAATTAAAACTTCCTTCTCAAACCAACAGTGAAATCATAAAGTCTTGCATTCAAGAATTCTCCTCGCATATCCAATATGTAGAAGAAAGCCTTGTTTTTTACTTTTAACGGTAACTGAACCTTTGCCTGTGGTCTGGACTGTTGTGCCGACACACATTTCAAAGGGACATCCATTATGCGATTATGTCCGTATGGTGTGTAAGTGACAAACGTCACAGTACTGCCGTCCTTACGGAGAACCAGGTAGCGTACTGATCTCAAAATGTACATCCAAGATACACAGAGGAGTCCATACCCTACAATTGATTTTTTTAAGATTTCGGTGTCGATATCAAATTTAATGTGAGACTTACCGAGAACGACGCACATGATCGACAAAGAATTTCGGTATTTATTTTCTCCCAAATTGATTTTACGCCACCAGGATACATCTTCTCCAGTATCCTGTACAGGAGAGTCTCTTAAGCTTGTGAATGAAAAATGAGCCAAATAATTCCAGCAAAAGAACTGACTAATTGCAAATATATTCAAATATTTGAAGAACCTAGGATTCTCATATTTGAATACAATAACATCTTTGACAAGTTTTGCTGATCCTTCCAGTTGACTTATGACATTTGTTGATGCTGTTGGGTTGGAACAATATTTCAAGACCTTCGATGTGTGAAGAAGTTGACAGCCGACTTGATAGTTTATGGGTTTGATGACAAAGGATTGCAGGTGTTTCACTTTATACGCTGGCAATGATCGACTCAAGATACACTGAGGTAACGAAGAAAAGAACCGGTTCATTTTAATGCTTGTGGAAGTTATTTTGTTTACGTAACCTCAATCTGATATTTGACACTTTCGACCCTTAACCGAATTACAATAAAATTTTCTTTCCCAACTATTAGTGCCATCACTAATGGAAAAATCAATGGATCTCTTGATTCCAGTAATTTGAATCTAATTTTTATCATTCTCGACTAAATATGGATTATGGATATGGATATGGTTTCAGAAAAAAGACTAACATAAGACATTTATTATTACAAATTTACCTTAAACATCTACGCAATAAGAAATAAAAGTCAATTTTGTGCAGCTCAAAAACTGAAAGTACAAAATAGTACATTACAATACAATAGTACATTACATCACAAGGAGATAAAACGGTGCATTTAGACCCAGGTGGTGAAAAGGTCAAATCCGAGAGTGGAGCGCAGCGGAGCCCGAGGAGGACCTTTTCACCACCGTGGTCTAAATCAGCACCGTTTTAGCTCCGTGTGTTGTAATACTATTTTTCGCGCAGACGGACAAAAAGTCAGATTTCGAACAAAACACTTAACAACTCGAAACAGATTACTTTAGGATCTAAATTCGGTGAGAAAATCTGACGTTTTTTGTCCGTCTGCAGGAAAAAAATTATTTCGTCGTTTGGTCCGGCATTTGTGACGCAATTTTTTCAACACAACGTAATTTTGTTTTAAACAAAGCGCTATAATTTTTTCAGAAAATAAAACTTTGAACACAAGATTTCATCTAAACAAACTTTTGCGTATTATCAGCGATAGCGTCACCTCAAGCGATATCATTAATTTTGGAAGCGGACTCTTACGGGCTGCGGCACACTTTACCTTTTGGAAGTTTGCAGTTGTTAAAACTAAATTTCACGAAAAAAAATTTTCTCAGAAAAAAGATTTTCTGAGAAAAAAGATTTTCTCAGAAAACAAAATTTTTCAGAAAAAAAATTTGTCTCCAAAAAAATTTTCTCTAAAAAATTTTTCTTCAAGAAAAATTTTTCCAAGAAAAATTTTCTTCAAAAAAAATTTTTCTTGAAAAAAAGTTTTCTTGAAAAAAAAAATTCCTCCAAAAAAATTTTTTCTGAAAAAAAATTTTCTCTGAAAAAAGTTTTTTGCGAAAAAATTTTTTCTCACCAATCTCTATAAATTTCCCGAAGAAACCAACTGTCTAGCTATTATAATTCAAAAGACAGCAAAAAATCCAAGATGGCGTCAATTTGACAGCAGTCCCCATTTTCTTAGGGATAGCATTTTTGAGTATTTAAAAATCCAAGATAGCGCCGCTTTCACAGCTGGCAGACATTTTCTTAAGATCCCAATAAATTCTCCTGATCAAACTCTATGAACTTTGTAGAAGACACCAACTCTCTAAGTATTGTCATTCCAAAGCTAAAAATCGAAAACAAAAAAAACCTAATTCATTGCTTAGGAAAATTCAAGATGGTGACACTTTGACTGCTGGCAGCCATTTTCTTCAGATCCCAAAAAAATCTCCTGACCAAACTCTAAAATTTTTCCGTAGATACCAGCTCTCTAGGTACTGTCCCTCCGGAGCTAAAATTCGAAAACTCCAAAAAAAACCTCAAAATTAACCGGTTTTTCCCATGCCACGACTTTTCCAGAATTTTCCGGGAAAATCGGCCTATGAAATTTTTCATTTGCGGCTGAGACTGACGTTCAGTGAAAATTTCAGCAAGATCGGCTGACTAGTTCTCGAGATCGTGATGACGATGACTATAATCACATACAGAGTAAGTAGAATGTTTTTTAAAGTTTGGAACAACTTGTTTTGATGCCTTTTGTATGGAAATTCGTGAACTTTGAAATGCCATATCTCAACCAATTTCCAACCGATTTTGATGAGTCTAGGCTTGTTTAAAAGCTGCTGCGACGTCCTTATGTTTTAAAAATAGTTCTAGGGAGGAGGGGGTAGGGGGAAAATTTCAAAAGTTCGCCTATATCACTAGTCTACAGAGGTTTTGTATCTTTCCTGTCTGTCATTGCCCAATGTTAGGCTTAGTGTGCTGTTGCAGAATATGGCCTAGTTGAGTGTCCATCACCCCTGAAAGTAGAGTAATTGGAGTCCAAAGAAAAATGTAAGGACATTTTCATTTAGTCATTATTATATGTTACTCTAGTTATATGTAACGTTAGTATGTCGGGGATACTAGTGCATAGTCGGGCCTACAAACCTATACTAATATTGAGACAAATCTTACATATTATGATGTATTCTGTATGGATCAGAAAAGTGAACTTTTTCTGACGTTTTGGCCATGGCTGGAAAAGGGCGTAATTTCTAACTATGGTAATCGAAGTTTCCATTTCAAATATTTTACGAAAGAGAGAGACAAAGAATGAGTCCGTTTAATGTTTCTTTAAACTGTAGAGTCTAGTAGTAATTTTGTTTGAAGAATGTAGGTACGATTTTCATCAGTATTTCGGTCAAATGCCATAAGTAATAATTCTCTGGTATTCTAGCGTGGCTAGACAATTGAATTGTACAGTGCATATAGTCAACAAATAAAAAACTACATCATTTTCGTAGAAAAACTTGATAAAATCTTGAATTACCTTTGAAGGCATGACTTTCAAGAGTTAGAGTAAGAAGTCGTTGGAACTGCTTCCAATAGAGGACGACTGTGAACATTTCTGTTACAATTCACTAGTCCCGGTAATACCTCTAACTGAGATAAATAGATATTACAACAAATCGTCCTTCATGTCCATCAACATAGTAAATGACTTATCGTTTCTTCTGATTTCACCACCTTTTGTTGAACTCACTTTAAATGACACAGTAAATGACTTACCTGATGATTAGCACGATATGCCGAAATGTTGATCTCTTCTAATAACCTCCATAACACAACTGTTCTCGATGTGTTAATGTCTGAGCGTCATGACAATGACAAAATAATTCATAACTTTATCGAGTAACGAAATGGTTTTACGCCCACAGAGTGTTGCGCTGGACCCTATAATGCAGAGAACAGCGTAATCTATTATCATTCCTTTGAAAGAGACAAACGTAGGATCACATGTATATTTTTGAGAAACAAAATTTGCTGTTACCCATTGTGTAACTGTTGGTAGGTACAGAATTTTTGAGGTGTCAAAAGGGATTGTCACTCATATGAGCCGCCGCTCTTTCAATAATAATTTTTGTTTGTTTGAGTTTATGGACTTTCCAACTCAATTCTAATTGCATCAAAATAATTGCAACCGAAATGGAATCGCAACAAAATGATCATCTGTCGAAAAAGTGGATTCATCTTCGACGCATTCTGGAACGTCCCGGACCATTTTGCAGTCCAAGTTTCGTTGCATCAGAGCAGCACCTAGAATTCCTAATGAAAACCTGCAAGATACTCGTTATCGGTGCCGGTGGTTTGGGCTGTGAACTGTTGAAAGATCTCGCATATTTAGGATTTCGTGATATTCACGTCATTGACATGGACACAATCGATTTGTCCAATTTGAATAGGCAGTTCCTGTTCCGACGAAAGGATATTGGGAGTTCGAAGGCTCAATGTGCAGCTGAATTTATCAACAAAAGGTCAGCGTTAATGTTACACAAAAAACTCTTCTTCTCATAGTTTTCTTTTTCTCAGAGTCCCTGGCTGCGTTGTCACTCCTCATTTCTGTAAAATTCAAGATTACGATGAATCATTTTATCGCGACTTTCACATTGTGGTTTGTGGATTGGATTCCGTTGTGGCGCGACGCTGGATCAATGGAATGATCTTGTCGCTTTTAGTTTTTGATGAAGAGGGTAATTTTCAAAGAATTTTTTCCCATTTTCTGATTCTTTTTAAAGTGATTTTGGTGTAGGTTCCCTTGACCAATCATCACTCATTCCCATCATAGATGGCGGCACTGAAGGCTTCAGAGGGAATGCCCGCGTTATTCTTCCTTCAATAACCGCATGCATTGAATGCAATTTAGATTTATACCCACCGCAGGTGACGTATCCTCTATGTACTATTGCCACTACACCAAGGTAAAAGTGAAGTTTCAACCGAAACTACAGAAAGAAAATCGACAAACTTTGCTTGCAGACTACCAGAGCATTGCATTGAATATGTGAAAATAATCCAATGGGAAAAAGAGAATCCATTTGGTGTTGCCTTGGATGGTGACGATCCGCAACATTTGTCATGGGTTTATGAAAGAGCGCAAGATCGAGCCAATCACTTCCGTATTACTGGTCTCACCTATCGCCTCGTTCAAGGAGTGTTAAAAAATATTATTCCGGCAGTTGCAAGCACCAATGCAGTTATCGCATCCGTTTGTGCGACCGAAGTAAGATTCTATTTCATCATACATGTTTCTTAGACGTGTGTGTCGGTCGGTAGGTTAAAGTTGATCTGGGTAGGTGGAAGGAAGTCTATAATTATATTCATAGATCTCACACAATTTTTTTGAGCCAAATAACTTCTTCCGATTATTTATAATCCAAGGGGATATTTCTGTCTCAGGCTGGGGGTAATTTTTTCGCTTTCTCCAGAAAATAACTGTTCTAGAACCGAATTTTCATCGATCAGGATAATATTCCCTCGCAAAACTCATCGCATTTGACGGAATCAATACATTTCCCCACAAGGGATTTTTCTTCGACAGAATCATCCCTCCACATCTTTAGCTAGTGTCTTGTTGACGTTGCTGAATAATTTGGGTTGCGTAAGCCATGCAATCTGTGTTTAGGAATTTTCGAAAAACGGAGGGTGGCAGATCGTGAATGTTGAAAAGTAAGCATGAGAAGACCGATCCCTGAGCCAAACCGTTATTGAGCTTGTCGCTGAGTATGTCAACTATTCGGAGACAGGGATAAGCTTTTACAGTAGGCCTCGTTTCCATATGGTCGATGAATGCAACTGCAGTCTTTAGTTGCCGTTAAAATCTGGCTTCGATGTGGTTGGTGAGCGTCAATACCTGTTCTGTGCAACAGCATTTTTTCCGAAAATCTGCTTCTTCGGTCTGAATAAGCTTTTCGATTTCCACAACTGGTTGACTATTAGAATAACTTTCTGGCTGATCGTAAGTTTTAGGGGCCATTCAAATAGTGCGCACGCTAAACAATACGAATTTTAGACCCCCTCCCCCCTTGCCCGCAAAAATACATGGAAAAAATTTGAAATGTAAGGAGCGAATGCTTTGCCCTTTGCCCCCCCCCCTTCCCCCAAAATAGCGTGCGCACTATTTGAATGACCCCTTTCAGATTTCAGATATCTTCCTCCTTTTGAAAGCTGATGGCACCAATATATTGGACAAAAGCACATTGCTGAAGAATTTTGCCAACCAAATCCTCGTACGTTCTCCACTGAAAGTCAAAAACTCTGAATATATGGAACCAAATCCGTTTGCCTTGCAGTTTTTCACATTTAACAGCGCCATGTTTATATCATCCAGTGAAAACGATCTCGAAAGTTCGTTGTCGGTCGGCGTGTTCTTGCGTAGTGCTAGATAGGCCCGGGCAATCTTGTTGTTGAAAAAAATTTTTTGTCGGGACTTTTGAAACTTGGACGATTCGATGTGCGCTGCACCGCATAATTTTCTGATCAAGGTCTTTCGATTCGAACGTGTGAAATCGACGCCTTCGACTGGGTTGATCCACCGTTGTTTCATGAACTTTAAGTTAGCACAAAAGTTTTCCCAAAATTGTTTCCTCTCCGCTAACTTTTGCTTGGGCCGCTATCTTTATTACATACCGCTAACATTATGCGCTAAAACGACCATACTACGCAATACGCTTTCGTATGGGAAATCTTTCAATTTTGGGAATTGTCCGTCCAACGGAATTTTGGGAATTCTCTGTCCAACGGAATTTTGGGAAATCTTTCAATTTTGGGAATTGTCCGTCCAACGGAATTTTGGGAAATCTTTCAATTTTGGGAATTCTCTGTCGAACGATTTTTTGGGAAATCTTTCAATTTTGGGAATTCTCTGTCCAACGTAATTTCGGGAAATCTTTCAATTTTGGGAATGACGAATTGAAAGATTTCCCAAAATTCCGTTGGACAGAGAATTCCCAAAATTGAAAGATTTCCCAAAATTACGTTGGACAGAGAATTCCCAAAATTGAAAGATTTCCCAAAATTCGGTTGGACAGACAATTCCCAAAATTGAAAGATTTCCCAAAATTCCGTTGGACAGACAATTCCCAAAATTGAAAGATTTCCCATACGAAAGCGTATTACGTAGTATGGTCGTTTTAGCGCATAATGTTAGCGGTATCTAATAAAGATAGCGGCCCAAGCAAAAATTAGCAGGAAGGAAACAATTTTGGGAAAATTTTTGTGCTAACTTAACGTTGTTTCCTTGCTTCGTCGAGCGATTGCAAAAGCTCCTTCGCTAGTTCCGGATCTTCGCTATATTGGAACTCCGCGTACGGACGGTCAGTCCTCCTCTCTGCGTGAAACACACTTCTTTGCTGCATTTATTAACAGGTTGGCAACGCGGTTGTAGTTTTGTGACGATGGAGGTATGAATCGGATTGCAGCATCCATCTGACTTGCAAACTGGCTCCAATTCGCTTTCTGGATGTTCTATCTTGGCCTTGAGACAGATAAGATGAGCAGAATGCTTACGCCGACTTCGAAAGTGACGGGTCTGTGTTGGCTAATGTTGGGAAATGATGGTAGAACCTCTCTGGTGACTTGATGTGGCGTGCCTTCAACGTCTGCACTGACGAAGCATAAATCGGGATTTGTTTCTGTGCCATGGATTTTGGAGTGGAATGTTTTCTTGTCTTTGGCATCAAGGTGTCATTTGCTATGTTGCCATTCATTGTGATGGTTGATGAAGTCTCCCGCATACATTAGGTGTGTGGATGGACATTCAACACTTGATCGGACCATTGTACTTGAGGAGATTTATATACATTTGTGATCGATAATGCACCAGCACGAATCACTGTCGTGTAAATTCTGTTGTTGGTGAACGTTTCGATGACGCTTTCATCAGAAAGTCCCTTCCTCACATATATGTTGCAATCCCATGACCACTCGAATGTACCGCTGCGATCAGATCGAATCCAATAATTTCACTCCTTGCATTCAAATCTGCGTCGATGAAGCATGAGCTTCTTGTATCACAACTACATCCACATTTCTTTCTGCCGAGACTCTTTAGAACCTTTAGAACGGCCCATACCATCAACATTAATTTGGCATATTCGTGACGTTGCGCCTACCGTACAGCTGATTGAATGTTTACATTTATCTGGTTATTCTGTGCACTTTTTTCCTGTGATTTCTGGGCATTTCTACGATGAGATTCAAATAGTTTCACTTTCACTAGCAAACCGAGCATTTTAGAGTCGCCAGGAGACCCTTTTCGGCAGGTCTGGCTTCCGGTAGATAGATATATTTTTGTATTCTAAAAGGACAGCACCAAAACTGGTATTTCTACTTAGCTGTCAGTATTGTCAACCCCAGGGAAATGTAATATTATCCACTAAAGAAATGATTGTTAACAGAGTCTATTTGGGAACCATCAGTGGGTGATTTAAATATCCCTTGGAACCTGTCGGGGAATCTAATCCGTCAAAATAATTATAGCTCTATGAGGTCCCCCGGCGGAATTGAGATTTTTCCTCACAAAGCACGATTCTTTGAGACAATTTTCCCTCCAGGAGGATGTCATATTATCCACTAGAAAAGAATGATTGTGATGAATGATCGCTAGAAAATATCTCCCATGGAAATGTCCCTTCACCACTTTTATTCCGAAGGTATTTAAAATCGCTACCAGCTGTTACGAATCATTGAACAACTACATGATGTTCAATGACGTAGATGGCATTTACACCTATCATTATGAATCCGAACGAAAAACAGACTGTCTGGCATGTTCAAATGTTTCAAGACCGGTAATCATTGATGATCCGAATTCTATGACTTTGGAGAATTTGATAACATATTTATGTGAGAACGCACAATTTCAAATGAAAAATCCGGGTAAGAAGATCACCAAAACAATTTCTTATTAGCTTTCCTTAATCCAATAACTTCAGGCTTGACAGCAAACATCAATGGCAAGAACAAAACTCTCTATATGTCAGCAGTTCCGTGCATTGAGGAACGAACCCGACCGAATTTAACTTTGTCGTTGGTCGAACTGGGTTTGGTTGATGGACATGAAATTATGGTACAAAGAACCTCTCAAAGATGCCGTCCGAAACTAATTTTTGATTTCATCTCTAGGTTGCCGATCAAACCTCTCCGAACACTATCACCATTCAGCTTAAGTTTGCCATCCACGATAGTGAAATGGAATAAAATTCCGTTTGGTTATTGCGGTGCAAAGATGAATTTATACAAAAAGAAAAACGAAATAAAATCTCCTTACAAAGAAGCGGTGACTATTACTCATCAATTTAAAGCCAAGTGTTAGTCCAAGCGCCACATAATTTTTAAGATGTTTTAACGGAAGTTGGAATTTGGGGTAGACCGAATTCGTCCACCAAAATACCATCCTTGTTTCGAACACTATCTGCTCCTGGTTCTCTGTCTGGTATAGCTGGTGCCTTTACAACATCGTCCAGATAACTGGCATCATCATCCAAGGCAATCTCATCACCTAATGCATCCAATTCAGCTGCCAATTCGTCATCATCAATCTCTGGCATATTGTAACTTCTGCCCATTGCTTCCTGTACTTCATCAGCTTGTTCTAACATATCCGCCATGTCATCCTGTATGTCTTCAATCTGGTCAATGTTAATATGCTTGAATTCCTTCTTCATCTGAGTCATGCCGTCTTTCATAGCAGCAACGGTTGCTTGCGTATCTTTCAAACTTTGAGCTGCAAAATTGGCCTGTTCCATGTTGAACGATTGATTTCGTAAGCTTTCCACTTGATTTTCGTATTGTTTCTTTTGCTTCAACACACGCATAGCCTTCGCCTTGACCATATTCTTGGACGGACCTTCACGCATTTTTGCCATTTGATCTTTATATTTACGAAGTTCAGCATCAAGTTTAGCAATTTTTTGTTCGATTCCTTCGGCTCGGGTGTCGACCTGAAATCAATAAAGAATAAAACAAAAACAATAGAGTCAAGTGTTGGAATGGGTGGATATGGTGAATGTTATTGGAAAAAATACGCACCCCAGCAATGCAGTCAGTTATTGTTGGACCTGGAGTTTTAGGCTTCGCCTTACCGAAAAGTCGATTCATTTTGGATTACTGAAAATTATTTGTTTGGGTGGCTTAAATACAACAAAAATTGAGAAATAGTTTAACGATGACTAATATTTTGCGTTTTATGAAAATGTCAAAAAATGATTCAAAAGAGATGGGAGCCGTTTTAGCGGTGATAAAGTGAATAAAAATCTCTTTTACCGACAGGAGTCATTCCAAAGTTCCTCAATGTTCCATATGGTGATTTCCGGAGGAGGTATTTTAGGTGAATAGATGGCACTTTTTGCATTGTTTTTTATTTAATATTTAATATTTACATCGCAAAATAACTTTTTGAATCACATCTCAACTACCTGAACTACCTACACACTCCCCTTTCCCCTACTACAGTAAACCCTTTTCCTTCTATTTCTGCCAATCTTGAGGCAGGACGGATTTCTCCAAAATTTGTTTGACGCAAGTTTTTATGGGGAAGAAAATGATGAATTTTGTGGAAGGGTTGGTGAAATTGACATTATTAAAAGTTATACCTTTTCTGACAATGTTTGAATTGATCAGCCAAATTAAAAATTCTAGACGACACTGTAAGAAACTGACTAAAATGACAGGAAAGAAATGTGTCTGAAAAACCTTTCGACGCAAATTACCGCACATGAAAATACACAGTGATAGACTTAACTTAGTGATAGTTCTCACATTTACTAAGGCTATTTCCCCCCAAGAAATTAGGTAAATGGAAATGGGTCTGTTGGGATCAAACGTCGGCCTATTCCAACTGTCAAAATGACGTTTTAAGCGTCTAAAGTTCTTGGCATGTATTTTTCGGCCAGCAAAATTATTCTTTTATCAGCATCAGAAAAATTATTCTTTTTGAACAGCAAATTTTGTTGCTTTAGCCAAAAGATTTAGTTTTTTGACGCAATTTTTTTAAACAACGTAATTTTGTTTTATAAAAAGAGCTGTAATTTTTTCAGTAAATTAGAACTTTAAACACAAGGTTCCATTCAAACAAACTTCTGCGTATTATCAGCGATAGCGTCACCTCAAGCAATATTATTAATTTTGGAAGCGAACTTTCGGACTGCGTCACACTCTACCTTTTAAGAGGTTTTTGTTGTGATATCAGTCGTTTTGGAAGTTTTAAGTTGTTGAAAAAATTTCTATTTTTTGAAAAAATTTTCTCAGAAAAGAAAATTTTCTTAGGAAAAAAATTTCTCCGAAAAAAATTGTCTTCGAAAAAATTTTCTCCAAAAAAATTGTCTTTGAAATAAAAATTTCTCCGAAAAAAAATTTTCTTCTCCGAACAGAATTTTTCTCCAAAAAAAATTTTCTCAAAAAAAATTGATTTCCAACACCTTCGGCTACCATCGGAACACTTCGTATCACCTTCGGAATACTTTGCGTCACCTTCGCCTTCCTTCGGAACACTTCGTGTCACCTGCGGCTAACTTCGGAACACTTCATGTCACCTTCGGCCACCTTCCTAACACTTCGTATCACCAATTCTTTCCACTGATTCATATAACTTTCCTGAAGAAACCAACTCTTTAGGTATTCTTATACAGAATTTAGCAAAAAATCCAAGATGGCGTCACTTTGACAGTTGGCAGCCATTTTCTAATGATACCAAAAATTCTCCTGATGAAACTCTATAACTTTCTAGAGGAAACCATCTCTCTAAGTAGTGTCATTCCGGAGCTAAAATTCGAAAACTGTAAAAGCATAAACGAAAATCCAAGATGGCGCCGCTATGTTACCAAAAAATTCTCCTGATGAAACTCTATAACTTTCCAGAAGAAACCAACTCTCTAAGTATTGTCATTCCGCAGCTAAAATTCAAAAACCAAAAAAATCCTAATTTATTGCTTGGGAATATTCAAGATGGCGCCGGTTTGACTGCTGGAAACCATTTTCTTAAGATCCCGAAAAATTCTCCTGACCAAACTCTATAACTTTCAGAAAGAAGTTAACTCTCTAGCTAAAATTCGAAAACTCCAAGCAGTACCTAAAAATTACCCTCAAAATTGACCACTATTCCACATGCCACGGTTTTGCCAGAATTTTCCCGGAAAAGCGGCATATGACGTTCATTGAAAATTTCAGGAAGATCGGCTGTCTAGTTCTCGAGATCGAAAATTATTAATAGATAGAACAAGAACATAGAACATAGATAGATAGAACAGAGATAGATAGATAGAAAGCGACAGATCAGAAAAAAAGTTTTCTGATGAAAATAATAGAAAAATCCAATTCCATACAAAAATGTCATTTTCAAACCTTGATATCTCAGCCAATTTTCAACCGATTTTGATGAGTGGGGGCTCGTTTGAAAGCTGCTGCGACGTTGTTTTTTTTAATTAATTTGGAGGGGGAGGGGGCGGGAAGAAAAAACTCAAAAGCTCGCGTATGTATGGCTCCTTGTCCCAAAGGTTTTTGTATGGAGTTTTTTGGGTATGTGGACGTTTTTTTTTGGGTGTGGGGACTGCGCTACGCCCTCCGCTACCGCTCCGGGCGTGATCCAAAACGTCAAGTACTTTGTCTTAAGACCTTAACATTTCGTTGATATTTGCTAAATCTTTGGTGCTCCAATTTTCTAACGGATCTGGTGGCGAATCATTTCGATATCTCGACGAGCTTTGAGCTGATTTACCTCTTTTATGCTTACGAGTTTCTCCCGCTTCCGTGTCGATGGGTGAAACTCTGAAACACAGTTGTTAGATAGAACCGGTTCCCATTAAAATGCTTTAAATTCGACAAACTTGTTATTTCTGCTTGCCTTCGGCTTACTTCTTCGGTAGTTGACTTAGCTCGTCGGATCAATGAGATTTTAGCTAGAACTGGCTTTTCTATTTCAAGCGAATGTAAAAACATCATGGAATTATTAATTGAACACGATCACATGGTGAACTCTCTTACCATCAAAACATTCACTATCTGTATCATCTAGAGCCTGCAGTTTTTTCATGAAATATTTTTCTTTAACTGGATCGACAGTGTCTTTCGGATCAGAAAATATTGTTGAAAGGTTCGGCACTTCATAATATGATTTATAATACTCTCTCCCCATTGAGTTGGTCGACTTATATTTCCCGAAGTTCATTATAACTATAATTTGGATTTCTGGCGATGGTTTTCATGCTCAACACAGGGAACCCGAATATGGCACGTTGCGTAACAAGATGAAAACGTGTGAGAATTTCTGCTCAACCAACAACTGACAGAATAACGGCAGTCTAAATCTAAATATAAGTAATTGCAGGAGTTTCCGTAAGTTATACATGTTGAAGCCTGCAAGCACGAGCGTGCCTTCATTCATAGCTCCACGTAGCGTAAATTACATTCATTCATCGTTCTTCTTTCTTTTAAATGTACTCGCACTTGATAGATACGAATCAGACCCATTGGCTGCATGAGTAAACAATACAACGAATATCAAGATTGTGCGAAACAAAAACCTAACAAAGAGATACGAGAGATACCGAATGAATCGAATGGTTGGTCTGCATGCAGTGTCTTCAAAAATAAATTATCTGCCGTGTCGATGACTCGTTGGTAAGTGAATCGATACTGCTACATCTCGAACCAAATTAGTAGCTAGTCCGATCACTTTGTCAAGCGACGGTGGTTTTTGTTAGTCTGTAAGATTTCTGCATGTCGAGCGGCGGCCCGGCGCTGTTCCAGTACAAATGCGAAGCCTATGGTAAAGTATGAGTAGTCGTCATATTGTAAACAAAATGGCATCTCATCTCATCATAACAAAATGGTGTATCTTCCACCATTCAGCTATGACACATGGCTTTCGTAGCTTGAGACGCTTGAGACAGAATTAACTTTGGAGTTTGACGTTGGATGGAGCCAAAAAGCTCCAATTTCAGTGAGAATTCGCTAGTCCCAGTTTACCAAAGTTTTTTCATATACAGAACGTTAACATTCGGTTCATCACCCACATCAGCATATCAGGTTGAATGACTTGACTGACGATTGGCACGATATGCCGAAATGTTGATGCTTCTGAAATATGTTCAAGAACACAACTATTCTAGTTAAGTTTAGCCTGAGCATCATTACAATGACAAAATAATTCCATTAAAATTCTCAAGCTATGATTGCATGTTACTTCTCTCTGATCGGAAAATCAAGTCAAATCCATTTGCTTCAATTTTAAATTCCACGATCAAGAAAAAACCGAGTGATAGATAAGCTATTCTCACTCATAATAAGAAGTGCTGGAACTAGTGAGCGTTAAAGGGTAATCCAGGTGGCAACTTTCACTATAAGTGTTCACACATTCAAGCTCTCTGGGAAGTCCACAGGGGCCAGTTGGAATGTTGCAGGTTCAAGTGCAAGTTCAGCAAAATTATTCTCTTTTAGTATCTACAAGCCTCTGTCCCCTAGACCCCAGCGCCTGCGGCGAGCATTTACTACGCCCTGCAGGCGGCCATGCCCTTACTGATCCAGCTGAAGAAACGACACGGCTAAGCCGTAAAAAAACTCTGGTGGCGTCAAGGAACATCCAGACTGAACCGTGATCAAGTGTTCAAAACCGCTTTACTTAGTCTTTAGTTAGATCCTTCCCCATAGTCGAATGTTCAAGAAAACTATTTTTTTCATACATTTTCAAGATTTTCCTCCACCTATTTGAGTCTACAATTTCTCCGTCATGTCGTCATCTACCTCATAAATTAAAATGTTTTTGTTTTCTTATGACTTTCTTTTTTCCACAATTTCCAATAATCGGAATTTGAAATCTGTTTTCGGACAGACAAACAGACAAAATATGACAAGGGAAGAGGGTGGGAGTGGGAGGAGGAAAGGGAAAAGCTTTATTAGCAGACCAAAAATGACGGCGGCGACAGATCTAGCCTAAAGTCGCCGTTTTTCAGCGTCTTGATCGTCTTACGGGAAATGGTTGTCTTGGCGTGAAATGCCCTTCAGATGAACTTATATAGCGCATGTAATGGCATCTGAAGACTATTTTAACCATTAAAACGAAAGAAATATTTTCGCTGATTTGTTTATTGCATACCGCCTACCACAAATACTATTTTCTTACATTCATTTTTTAACAACAAGCTTTCCTAAATACGAATTCGAGTATGAGCCGAGATATAAAACTCGTTCCCCATTGTCACCTTCAACCTCGCAAACCTCCGATAAATGGCCAGTCTTTCCATCAAGGCTAGAATATGAAGTTATGGCTTCACCGTTTGCATCATATTCGGCAATCATTCCATGTCCATTCACAAATTTAAAAAATGGTATTCCCTTTTTAAGCGAGTAACCAGTCGCTTTTAATGTTTCTGAGTAAAACAACTCACCAACTATTTCGACAAGCTCCCCAGAAAAATACAATAACCGACTTACAAATGTCCTTATTAATGGACTCTCGGATAGTCGGTCGAACATTACTGGATTTGATGAATTTCTTACGAAAGCGAATGCCACCCAATACGTCTCGTGATCACGATTCGCGCTCCGTCTAATGTTGTCACATGGGCCAGGGAGCTTGGCGAAAATTTCAGTTCTACCGGACTTAGGACCACTAATGAATGTCTGCAAAATTCGTTGTCTTCCCAATTCACACATCAGAATTGAATCTTCATCGTCCGTAATTTGAATGCCATTAAGAAAAACAAAGCCACTGTCTACAATGGTCAGTTTCTTTGAATCAGTATCGAATCGCAATAACCTTCCAGTCGTGTCATATTCGACAAGAGTATAAATACAGCTCGACACGTGCCATTTGGTGCTAACATCGCTGATGTAGATAACATCACCACCTTGTTCTCCAGCACCTTCTTCGATTGTGATATCATCGAAAAATTTCGATTCTCCTCCCTGAAGGTTCTTGGTAGCTGACAGCGGCAGTAGCTGAGTGACCTTACGTTCCGTTGTTTCGATGGATTCAATCACATAGAGACCGTGGTAAGCATCTACCACATAAAGCTTTCCCTCGGAATTGAATCTCAAACCAAGCGGCCGTCCACATTTTTCTAGGTCCCAAAGTGTATCACAATTGCCATCTCCGATTTTTACAATGGGAACCATTTGTGATCCCTCTATACGAACAACCGTTCCACCGAAAGTTGAAGTGTATAGGTAACCTATGAAAATGTTGGCTCATGTCTCCTTTGCTTTTGTTATCCTTGATACAAATGTTACTCACCATTTTTGAACACCAGCGATTCAGGACCGTGAATTTTATTCTCGAATTGATGTTCAGCACTCGAAAGAATGTTGTTAAGTTTTAACGGCCCCTCGAATGAATCAAAGAGTTCCGCGCTGAAAAATTGTTTGGTAAATTCAGCTGTAGAGGCAATTTTTGGGAAAAACATTTTCCTCTCAAATCTTGCAAATTTTTAGACAAAATTTCTAATTTTCTAAAAGGTTCCTTAAGTTGACATACTCACGACGTTCTTCTCTTGGCGAAAACAAATAAAAGAACATGAAGAAGGAACTTATTTTTTCCAGTGTGTTCAGCGCTTTCACGCGGGTCAGCTCAGAAATTGTATTTTGTCTCTCTACATTTACGCATTTTAACGTATAACATCCAAAAAGCACAACCCACGGAACACGGTAGATACAATTAATAATTTTACTTTATACGCGACGATACGCCTTACATTAAATGCCAATTTTTGAGACGGAAAATGAGAATTTATTGCATTATTCTCAGTATTTATCCGTCTAGAGGGATAAATTCCACTGTCTAGGGCGATAAATAACCAGCTAAACTAGAAATATTAGATTAAAAAAAAACCCGTCCGTTTGAAAATCGAACACAGAACGCCCCGCGTTCCAATAAACGATGCTAACCACTACGCCACATGATCTTATTAAATGCATGAATTGCGAATTATATTATCGCAGCTAATGTGATTCAATTGAAAACTCTCATAAAATGTGTTTTCTATATGCGTAAATGGAATCTCACATGTGTGTGTGTTTAATTCGAAATTTTGTTTTCGAATGCACATGCGCATTGTTCATTGTAACATAATCTTCGGTTGTGTTATATATTTATATAAAACTGGTAAATACCCCCGCCCCTAGGGGCTACGCAGGCTTTATCATTTTCGCGTGTTGTCTATTCAGAGAGCCATATTTTTTTTTCGTTTTAAATAATGATGCGTAATGTTTCAACTTCCCCCGTACTCCACTTCCTCCGTGGAACGTATGCAACGTTCCCCGTATTCCACTTCCCCCGTATTCCACTTCCCCCGTATTCCACTTCCCCCGTCCACTTACCCCGTATTCAACGTTCACCGCATTCCGAATTCGCCGTATTCAACT
>WJQU01003012.1:0-12954 GCA_029228625.1 Pseudolycoriella hygida
AAAGCTTTGAAACGCAAAAATTCTTTTGGAATGTTTTCATTTTTGATTAAAAAAATGCGTCACAAATGCCGGACCCACCAATGTAATAATTTTTCTACGCTTGCAGCTGTCATACGCAAAAATTTGATTTCCTGTTCAAAAATACGCCATACATAATGACAAATTTTTGCGTTGTGAAAGCTGAAAGAACAGAAAAACTATAACATTGGGGGTCCGGCATTTGTGACGCATTTTTTTAATCAAAAATGAAAACATTCCAAAAGAATTTTTGCGTTTCAAAGCTTTAAGCATCACCCCAAATTGATATCAGTTGTTTTGAAAGGAGGAAGAAGGACTTGCGTCACATTTCCCTTTTAAAAGGGTTTTTGTTGTGATTTTTAAACATGCCCGAAAAGATAATGCCCCAAAAATTTTAGCCCGCGGGCTCGGGCGGGCATCAGGCAGCCCGAATTTTCGGGCCGCCCGCTCACCTCTAGTTTGTATAGAGAAAAATTCCTATAATTGTCTAAAGCGAGGATTGAAGCCGGATCTTCTCAGTGACAGTCCAGTGCGTTCACTAGCGAACTATCAGTCCCACCGCTAACTAGTAAGAAACTACTTTCCATTCCTAAGGTTGATTAGAAATAATTTTCACCACTTAGCGATAATGAATGTAAAGCAAACTGAACATTCCAATAAAACCATTTTAGTGAATCATAAGGAAAATAAGAAAAGTCCCACTCAGTTCTAACGAAAAAAGATCCTTAGGGAAATCTTATTGAAAGAACAGTTTTATGCCTATAAAACGGTGAAACTTTAGCGAATTCTAAAAAAGTGAATGAATTTGCAGACAATTTGAATTAAGTTCCTTAATTGATTGAATAAGGATTCGCTTGGAATATACAAATTTATCTAACAACAACCTACCGTGCTGTAAGGCTTCGTTGTTTATAATTTCCTATTTCTTTGTTCGCTGTTCGATTAATTTACGTGGGTGGTAAAAAAATCAATCCGTCCCATATTCTTTTTCCACATGATATTTAAAAAAGACATTTTATATCAGTGAGGTCTGACCATAGAGATATTTAATATTTCTCCTCATCAAAACTGGACGACATTTTTCGAGAAACTTTTTTATATGTCCGGTACTCACGAGTTATATGCTCTAAAAAAATATATTATAAATAAATAAATGTATATACGTCGTTTGTGACAGTATATCGTTGTGGTAATCGATATGTTAAATTTTTATAAACATAATTTTATAGAAAAATATTAAGTGTCGATGTGCAATAGCCCATAAAGAAATGTTATTGTGTTGACTTTTATTTTAGTTCTTTTTTCTTTGTGAGAACGGCACATAGAACAACATTTTATGGTCATTTATAGAAGAATAAGAAATCGATCAATCAAAGAAATAAACACAAAGTTGTTTAACAGTCGATTTCATGATAAAATAATTATTTGTCATCGTTGCTACATGAAACCACAGTCAATTTGCGATGTTTATCAAAATTTCTGGAGCATACGTTATGTTGATATGTGGAACAACTTGATCTTGAATTGAGTAATTCGAAACGAACAGTTGGTTGATAGAACATTTGAAAAGTCTTATGGAAATTGGGTGGTCCTTGTTGTGTCTTATGAGTTCATTTAAATTGTATCAGCTTTCAACGCACTTCCACAACACAATTCAAGTTCTCTATTACCTCAGACTCAGAAAATTCATGTAGGACATGACCGAGGGAGGACACATTAAAAAACATTCAGTCGATAACTCGTGGTCTCAAGCATATTTCGCTCTCTTTTCGGAATCCTCATGTTTAGAGCGACGACATTGGCTTCTGTCAAAGTATAGAATGTTTAATGACGAAGTGCTTGATTCATCATGAAATTCAGAACACTTTGAGAGAAGCCGTTGTCGCCGTAAATTTGACGATTGAAATGAAATGTCCCAATTACACAAATCACACACTGTGAATAGCGTTTACGTTAAGTTCGAAGTTTACGTATCAAGGTGTTAGCCCTAAAGCACTGCCCTTTGCCCACAAATTGGGACTCATGGAATAAAGTCGTACACTAAAAACCCTTTCTAGGGATCCGTTGAGCTGTGGGATGTTTGGCCAAGATATGTGTTGTGCCTGGAATCAACTAATTCAGATTTAACAAGTAACCATTCAGAGGGTAAAAGGAGTTGGTGCAGGAGTGATCTGTCATTAAGAGTAAAAAGTTACAATATCTACAATATTCATCAAAACCTTTATTGATTGCCATTGATTTAATCACTTGCTAAACAGTAATTTTCTACTAAGATATCAAGATACGGATGATTACTACGTGACAAGAATTATTTACTTCCAAATACTCAATAGAATCATAAGGTTGAACGTTCCACTTTGAAATTCAAATTTTCCGATACAAACATTTGCTAAATATTCCTTAAATTTATACCTTGCTGAAAGGGATTATTGGGAAATATAAACCTAAGAAAAAAGTTATTTTTATCTGCTTCTGAATATTTGCACGTAAAGTTTGACATTCGACCCTAAACATTTCTACCAACAACTAATATAAGTGTCTCAGAGTGGCTTGGAAAATCTGAAAAAATGGCTGTCCTATTTTAAATCTCTGTTCAACATTGAAATCAAATATAAAGATGTCCGAATTTTCTTTCTTGTCTGCTTTGAAAGGTCATAGGGACCTTTATGATTATGCCTCAACGCACGTAGAAATGGTCGGTTTATGTGGTATCCTAGATACTGGAAAATCGGTCAGCCAAAATCATGGATACCGGGAATTTGTTGATGCGATGGTAAAAAAATCAATGAGAAATCGGGAAATCAGAAACCTGACCGGAAAATTAATGGAAATTTACAAACTGAAAGTTTTTCTTGGGTAGATCTAGATTTATCGGGGTAGGATGGATCATTTCTGAATCCTTAAACACATCTTTAAATCTTTAAAACCTTCCTGTCCGTCGAGAACAACAGGTCCTAGGCATAGCAGTTCAGAACGTCGAATGACACAACCACCTAAAGTCATGGTCATTATTAGAAAGTGGAACTTCGGGCATTCACGTATTATGTGGATGCCTGTTTTCTCCTCTAAGCCGCAGCTACATCTTGAATCGTCTAAAATAGTCATTTTGGTCAAGTGCTTGTTCTACTCACAATGACCCGTAATAGCTCCCACTACTCTCCTGATGCTATTGCAGTCCATCTGAGAAGCTTCTTGACCCACTTCTCGTCGGGCGCCGGAAAGGAGAGTTTCGCATGCTCTCCCCTGCCGTACGCGCGACAACTCTTTGCTAAGGGGGTAATGGTAACTATGGCTAAAAATTCTTCTAAGTTAAGAATTGTCAACACAAGGAAAATATCTCAGTTCGTTCCACTTCTGATCATGATACTTCAATCGGACATTTCCAATAGATGGGGTTTTAATGAATGACGAAATTGCAATTGGAGTTTCTAACATCTCGCGGTAACGCATTGTAAAGTGTGGGCCCAAAATGGAGCAAACACCTCTTTCCATAGTTCGATCGGATCTTGGGTTTCGTAAGCAAGTAAGAGTATCTAGTACCATAGCAGTTAAAGTTGTCTGAGAAAACGACCGAATGATTTTTTATGCCATTGACGCAACAGAATACAAACTTACACACTGCCAGCTTATATAACTTGGGGACAGAAAGCATGGTGGGAAATTCGACTTTGAACAGTAACTCCGTCGAGTAGAGCTCGGGCAGCTTATGTGTAACTTTGAGAGCCCTCCTGTGCAGGACTTGAATCTCGTCTATCAGCGACTTTTTGGCAGAGCCCCAGACACCTATACAATAGTTAAGACGGCAATGAACCGTCGAGTCATAAATCAACCTTAGGATCTTCTCAGGAAGAAATCGAAGTCGCCTGATAACTCCTATCCACCTCGACATCTCGAAGCAAAGGTTCACGATATGGCCTTCCCAGATAACAAACTCGTCAAGAGTAAGTTCCAAACATTTAACTGACGGGCAGGCCTCAATCGTGACGCCTGTGAGTAGTGTGGGCAGGCTGTCGACCCTAACATGGGGTTTGCGAAAATGGACTAATTTGATCTTACTCAAGTTCAATGTCAACCTATTGATACGAAAATATTCAGCAATAACTTTCAAGTCCTCAGAGAGGTCGGCAACATTGTCAGAAACAAGTGCAGAGGAAATGAACTGTTTTCTGTCGCTGAGATAACTACGTACCAAATCATGATCTACACTCCTGACACCACCACATTCAAGTTTAGCCAGCAGCAGATCATGCATGACTGTGTCAAATGCCTTCGATAGATCGATGAATAGCCCCTAAACAAACTTCATATCACCAATCTCCTTCTTTATCATGCTGACCAACTCGAAGACCGGGAAATGAGGTACCTGACCGGGAAATCCTAGAAAATTCACCGGGAAATACGTTTTAATTTACCAGGAAATTTCAGTTGATTTGGACTGATATCGGGAATACAATTTTCGGTACCGGGAAAAAATATCATTTTCGCGCAGACGGACAAAAAACGTCAGATTTTCTCACCGAATTTAGATCTGAAAGTAACCTCTTTCGGGTTACATTTGAATGTCATTTATTGATGCCCTGCTTGAAATGTCGTTTTTTACCCACCTGTCATTTTTATCCCAGTCCAGTATGTCATTTTTTATCCACCTGCAACATAAACAAAATAAGATTTCATTTTGTTCAAGCTAATTTTTAATTTTATTTACACTTTTATTGGTACGCGGGGGCACACATCTATTGCCGATGCTATTAAGCACTTAATTCTAAGAATCACACACGAATTAAAAAAAAAATTCAATAAAAACGATTTCAACAGAAGAAAACAAAGAATCTATTGAAAAAATGTAGTGACACAATTGAATCGTATACTTGCTATGATCATAATATGAAATTTGAACTTAAGTTTGTTGAGTGTTTTGTTCGAAATCTGACTTTTTTGTTCGTTTGCGCGAAAAATAGTACACAACACACGGAGCTAAAACGGTGCTGATTTAGACCACGGTGGTGAAAAGGTCCTTTTCACCATCTGGGTTTAAATGGACCGTTTTAGCTCCTTGTGATGTAATGTACTCTTCCACACGTGTGCCCCACTGAGAGTGAAAAACGGTACTGGCTCGATTGACTTTCACCTATTTGATACCCCTTACTAATGGGCTCCCAGACCTTTCAGCGGTTTCATTTTAGGTAAATAGAATAAATAATTAAGTCCAAGCATTGCAAACGTTACATTATAGTCGTATTAGCGTCTGTACGTGTTGTCTACGCGGCGCGGAGGGCAGCATCTATGTATCGTGTAGAGCGTACTTATGTGTTTCGTAACTTTTAAAGTATTTTCTGTTTGTTTTCTAACTTTTGTAAAGCTCCGCAATCTAAAACCCAATGTACATAATGATAATGATAGAAAAAAGATTGATATTTTGAGAGTCTAACGGTTAATTATTTCATGTTCTTATTGTTTTAGGTCATAGCGGCGTTAATCAATTAGGCGGTGTATTTGTTGGTGGTCGTCCATTACCCGATTCAACTAGACAGAAAATTGTGGAACTCGCTCATTCCGGTGCACGTCCTTGTGATATTTCCCGAATACTTCAAGTATCGAATGGGTGCGTTAGTAAAATACTAGGAAGGTAAGCTCTCTACGCTGTTACATAACGTCAACACGTGAACAAATCTTAAAGAAATTTTTAATTTGAAGATATTATGAAACGGGAAGCATACGACCAAGAGCGATTGGCGGCTCAAAGCCCCGTGTCGCAACCGCTGAAGTAGTAAACAAGATATCGCATTACAAACGTGAGTGTCCAAGCATATTTGCATGGGAGATCCGAGATAGATTACTTCAAGATGGTGTTTGCTCAAATGATAACATTCCAAGCGTGAGTATCGTTTCATACCTTTATTCTTAATCTCATATTTGGGAAATAGTTTCCTATTTTCCTATTTTGTATATAAATACGCCAAAAATGATCGGCGGCGGTGTGTTCACTTTTCTAAAAATCGGAGGTGGCTGAAGAAAATTCATCGACTCGTTTAAATTTTCCCAAAAATTGCGATTATGAAAAGAAGTTTTTTTCGGCTGCAAAATTGACGGATATAATAATTGTGACAAGGGCTTATGTCAGAAAATAAGATTTATTAAAAAAATAAATTGCTTGAAATTCGCTATTCTTTGACACAAGCCGATACCGCAGTAAACACGTCAATTTAAAAAAAAATTGACGCACAAGTTTATTTTCTAAATATCATGGCGCCCGGTAGTATGTACAACGGCCGTGACGCAAGTCCAACATTCCAAAAATTTACAAGAAATAAAACCTTATTCTTCACCACGTTGGGGTATGTGATTGTTGGAAAATATCTTTATTGTACACGACCGTAGTTCCTCACATTATCTTCTTACCTTTTTTAAATTGATTTCCACCAGCAGAAATTGAAGCTAATTTGAATATTCTCTTTTTTTATTCATTCTCTGAACATATAAGACATCCGTATCTGTGTTATACCCTAAAAATCACATAAAGTATCCAATAAACGACATTTAACGGTCCTTAAACGATATCCGGATATTTTCGTTCTGATTTTTTTTTATTCAGATTCTTTTAGCAGCATTTTCTTTCATTTTTCTTTTCTTCTTTTTTTTGGGGAAATGGAAAATGGTAGAAAATGTGATGGTTGCTTAACCATCAGGGATAAGAGTTAGACTGGTGTGTAATATAATGTGACGGGTGTTAGGTATTTATTCTTCAAATACATCAGTTGTATATAGTACGAGCAACAATAGGGGGATAGTCTAATGGGGAGAGAAAAATGTATGAATATAAGAATTATTTTCACCATGGTTCCCCATCAATTGCAAAATGTGTTAGAATTGAGGGGTGAAATAGTTGTTCCAGATACGATCAGCGTGTATGTTTGTTTGCCTTTTTTTCGTGTGATTAGCAGCAGCTAACAATATTTACTTTTAGATTGTTCTCTTGTGGCGTCAAAATTAACTTATATAGTTAGGAAAATATTGTTTAGGATTTCATGACTGGTTTACATAATATAAACCGAAATTTTAGACTATTTTGAAATTTTTGGAAAAAGTTCACTAAAATACTTTTGTTTCCATTATATTCCGAAGGAATCGAAGGGGTTGTGAAGGAATAAGGAATGTTATAACGAAACCGATACAAAGACGAAAGAATTTGCCTTCATTTTAAGGCTTCTTCATTAATTATTGAAAAATTCATCCGAAACTCAAAAGATTTTCTCGTCATTTTTATGATAATTATAGAATTTTCACAAACCTTTAGGCTCCCCTAGATTTCTTAGAACTGGCTGTAGTTTGAATACCAATGCCATTGAGCAAAATTTTTCAAAATAAAAAGTCAGGGCGCTTGGAAGCAGGACCGTAGCAATAAAATATTTACTTGAATAGAAAACTGTTCGAAAAAAAAATCAATACAAATTTTTCGAACAGTTTATAACAGTTGAGAGGGTACGTTAATCTCTTATCTTACTTAACTTAACTAACTTAAGTTAACCTAACTAATCAAACTTCCTCCAACACAACTGACACGTCGAACTTGTTCGCAACCTATTCCAAGTCTGTTTATATGTCACCGAAGGCTTGCCATCTACGCCTGATGCCGACTACCAGCGACTTCCACTCAAAGGTGTTTCAAATCGCATTCACTGAAAGAGAGGTGACACTGACGCTGGATAATCAAAAGTGCTGGACCTGATGATATCCCAAATATACTCATCTTGTCATTCTCCAGCACACTAGCCAGGCATTTGTCCATGATTTTCAACTTATCCATCAGCACGGGAGTCTTCCCAGAGCATTTTAAGGACTCTAATATAACGCCCATCTTTAAGAAGGGAGATAGATCCGACGTCACTAATTACAGGCTATATAGCATACATGGATATAGCATACTCAACGGCTTCAGCAAAGTCTTTGAGAGTCTTGTTCATTCAGTAATGTACGCGCAAGTTGCACCCTATTTGAATGAAAACCAGCACAGCTTTGTCAAAAATCGAAGTACGATTAGAAATTTACTATCCTATGTTGATTATTTATCAGAATCTTTCGATAAAAATATTCAAGTTGATGTCATTTTTACCGATTTCGCCAAAGCCTTTGACACGTTGGATATAGACATATTATTGTACAAAATCGCATCGTTTGGGGTAAGTGGGGCTATGTTAAGATGGTTTGAAACCTACCTGAGAAATAGAAGACAATGTGTGAAATTTGGTGGAAGTACCTCTAGAATGATCACACCATCTTCAGGTATCCCGCGAGGTTCTATACTTGGACCACTTTTGTTTGTGATATTTATTATTTATTTGCTGGTATCTGGCCATTAGTTCTGCATCGGTCATAAAGATCAGTATGTTTTAACATAAGCCATTGACGCAAAAGAGACGTTAAAATGTGTCCTAAGGTCATAGTCTACTAGCTACGCAATGACTATATGTCCTTCGACAAGAAAATTCGTTTTTGATTTTCTGTTTTAGATTCCCTAGCATAAAAATATGGACCAAAGCACCGCGCTACACTATTCATGGGAAAATCAATTAAGTAATTTTTTACTGCGACAATTTATTATAAAAATACAAATAATAAAAATGTTCTATATCACAAAGTCTTCACGCTGCCTGGTATACAAATTAAACATTTTCCAATAAAATGTGAGAATACTAAATGTTTTCTGGTCGCGTGTCATCGAAAACGCATGGAATGCATCAAAACCAATAAAAAATTAATCATAAATAAATTGATGTTCACACAGCCTGAGAAACTTGAACAAATCGCAGTGATTTTTTATTTTTTTTTTGTTGTATTTGATCGTTAGGTCGTAAAAAAATATTCACTCTTTTTTGCAATAATGAAGACATTAAATGATAAAACGTTCCATATCCTGCACCACACTTTAATCAATTGTGCGGTGCATAATACTTAGGTTCATTTATTGCTGCGTTGGTCGAAATATTTCTTTTTTGTTCCAACGAACATCGTTGGTTGCTTTGTATTTGCTGTGAATTATTGCAAATCGAAACATTTAGCTCGATAAAAATTAATGTGAATTTCCCCTAAACTATTTTCGCACATTTTAGTTGTGGTAGTCGTTAAAAATATGTTAGTTCTTTAGAAATTAATTTGAAAATTGAAAGAGAAGAGGGAAGAATTATGTTGACATTTCGTGACAGTGAAAAACTAGTTTTATTAAAAATTTCAAATGCCAACTACCAAGCTAAATTGGTTAAATGGAAACAATACAGACGTTTAGTGCAACTTCGCGTCGGCTTATGTCAAAATTAGAGGTGAGCGGGTTGCCCGAAAATTGGAAAAAACCCGACCCGTACCCAAATAATCGATTTTCACTGGTTTCGGGTTCGGGCTTTCGGGTCTTGAAAATCACGGTCGGGTGGGTTTCGGGCGTACTTTTTATCGGGTTAAAGATTCGGGTACATTAAAAAACCGAAACCGAATTGTAAAAAAATCTAAAAATGATGCACCATATCCAAACCGAAAAGTTCAAGAATAAAGAAATTATAGAAGTTAGAAGATTAATGCCAATATTGTAGGTTTCAAAAATGTTCGCCGCCGCTGCCTAAAATAAAATTGAGTTGCGCTGCCGCCGAGACCACACTGCAACTGCATACATTCTATTGTATTTGTGATCAGTATTTTTCTATTTTTTACTCTTCTATCTACTTTTGTTTGAATTTCTTCTAAAGTAATTGTTAGAGCTAGCGCTATAAACTAGTGGTAGCGGTAGCGCTAGCAGCGCTAGTAAAATTGAAATAGCGAAATGACTTTCCTTATTAAAACAATTCAACACGAAATTCTTTCGGGTAATAGAACTCGAACCGAAATTTTTTCGGGTAACAGAACTCGGCCCGAACTTCTTTCGGGCGGTAGGGTTTCGGGTTTTAATTCCGAGTCGGGTTCGGGTCGGGTCGGACTACAAAAGAAGGCCGACCCGATCACCTCTAGTAAAAATATATTAAACTTCATGACGTGCATGGAAATTCCTGGAAACCTGCGAACGTAGCTGCCGGGAAATTTTTTGTACTTTTTTTGGTTGCGGGATATCATACCTTCGTCTTGGACGGAGATGAAGGTACTCACTAAACGACGACAGTCATCGGGAAGTCAGTCTCATCGGGAAGCTAAACTCATAGAGAAGCTAAACTTATCGGGAGGCTATTTGATTGATTTATTAGTTGGGTTTAAAAATACAATGAATATGAAATATCAGTGTACAGTGTCCCTTTTCGTTGAGCCGATTGTGCTGTTCCCGAGTTGGTTTCGTTTGAGGTGTAGTTAGGTGGTGGGTGATGGTGATAGTATTCCTGGTTTCCTATTTATTGTTCTGCTTGATGATGGTTGGCTTGGTGCCTTCACGTAATTCTTCTATCGTAAGGTAAGAGTCACGCAAGTACCGCGCCCTAAGCGCCGCCAAAGCAATGCAGTGGCAAAGGAAGGGAGGCTAAACTTATCGGGAATTACAGCTCATCGGGAAGCTAAACACTAAACTTATCGGAAAGTCAGTCCCATCGGAAGTCAAGCTCATTGGGAAGTAAGACTCATCGGGAAGTCAGTCTCAATGGGAAGTCAGTCTCATCGGGAAGTCAATCTCAGTGGGAAGTCAGTCTCATCGGGAAGTAAAACTCATCTGGAAGCTGAACATATCGGGAAGCTAAGCTAATCGGAAAGTAAAACTTATCGGGAAGCTAGGCACTAAACTTATCGGGAAGTCTGTTTTATTCGTATAAATATAAGTCAGTCTGTTTTATTCGCATAAAGTGGTAAGTGACCCGTTTCTTTGAGACAGATAAGCACCGGGAAATCGATCCTACTCCACCTGAAAATTACTTTTGATTCAGCGGGAAATCGCTGTTGTCGAGAAATGTTGACTCGGTTGCCGGAAAGAAAACATTATTCCCATGCACGCTTCATGATGAGGTGCATAGCATAAGCCTGGCAAACACACCATTTTCCATCGTTTGACATATTATGAATTTCATCATAAAATTGTGTATTGCGCAGTGGACTCCAAATTAGTTAACACATGAGTAATATCCAATTATCATTACATCATTTGGCTATTCATTATCGATCATTTAAAAACTGTTCTTTAAGTTCGGCGTCGACCTACGCGTGTGGAAATTATGATTTTTCCCGGTATCCGAATTCAATATCCCGATTTTTTCCTTTATCCGATAAAATCGAGCCGAATTTCTCAGAATATAGTTTGAATAGGCGCTCATCTAACTGAACAACTGAACAGAGAAAATCCAGGCCAACACAAATTTACATTAAGATCGAATATAATTAATAACTGTTATGAAAAATCGAGCGGCGCGAGTGAATTCTGTATAATGTAATACAATTTTTTTATAGTATTTCCCGATTTTCAGTCATTTCCCGATTTCATATTATTGCTCGATTTTATGTTATTTCCCGATTTTATCTTATTTCCCAATTTTATATTATTTCCCGATTTTCAGTCATTTCCCGATTTTCAGTCATTTCTCGATTTTATATTATTTCCCGATTTTATGATGTTTCCCGATTTTCAGTCATTCCCCGATTTTCAGTCATTTCCCGATTTTCAGTCATTTCCCAATTTTATGATATTTCCCGATTTTCAATTATTTCCCGATTTTCAGTCATTTCTCGATTTTATATTATTTACCGATTTTATTATATTTCCCGATTTTCAGTCATTTCCCGATTTTATATTATTTCCCGATTTTATGTTATTTCCCGATTTTATGTTATTTCCTGATTTTCAGTCATTCCCCGATTTTCAGTCATTTCCCGATTTTCAGTCATTTCCACAGTCTTTCAGTCTTTTCCACACACATTTTCCACACGCGTCGGCTTATGTCAAAGTATAAAAAATTTCGCGACGAAATTTGTAAAAAGTTAATCGGCGAAAAATGTTTGTCAGCTCATCATGAAACTTCGAATACTTCGACACAAGTCGACGTCTTACTGAACGCGTGGACTGTTATATTGTACTATCGCTGTTATAACGTAACAGTTCTTCTAAGCAAAATATTCTATTCGACAAGCTATTCAGTACTTTCTCAGACTATTCGTAATGCTCTCGGTTCATTTGAAAAACGAACATAAGAACTCTCGGTCTATTCTATTGAAACATACCTCATTAAACATTGACGAACCGATCTACGTCTGTCTCATACCACCAACACAATCGTTTTATAGTCTTCAAAAACAGTTTTCATTCGAAATTGACCATAAAATTAGACTTTATTTTTTATACACATTTTATTTATCGTAAACACCCCCATCAAAACTCCTAATGATACAATCTTTATGATACTTGATTCAGGATTTCACGAATACAACGTATACATACATGCAACACACTAATCATCGTTTTAATATTCAAAATATTCGTTTAATTATACTTTACAACCCCTCTGGTTACAGTACTTTCAAGACCACTCCAAAACGTTTAAATCTGTGTCCATCACACAAATACGTATAGCACAGCAACAAATTATTAATGAAAATCGGAATAAATTTATGCATAGTGAAAGTTTTCACTGGCTCGTTGCTGGCGAACAAGAAATGAAAAGTGTTCTGGTTTTTTTTGTCTGTAAATGCCTGACAGTCTAAGTACATTTTAAGATTTAATTTTGATTAAAATGAGATTAACATCTAGAAACAAATTACATTTTTGTTCAGTGTTGTTTATGGTGCGCTGTGTTCTGTGTCTGCGTTCATACGGTTTTATCATTGAAGAGTTACAGAGATAGATAAATAGTCTACTAAAGAGAGATTAATTGATGGAATCATTTGAAATGAAATAAGATTTTCTGAAAGTATTGGAATATGGTGAATGAAATGGAAATTTTTGTCATTTAAATGGAAATTAAGAATTTTTAATCTGAAACTTTTGGACTT